>JAYJLV010111830.1:0-11227 GCA_036873485.1 Torymus texanus | reverse complement strand
TTACTATCGTACGAAATCTCAAACACAAGCGCAGCAACGCACCACATCCTCTCTCTCTCTCTCTCTCTCTCTCTCTCTCTCTACAAGCCCATCTATTATTAGCAGACGAACACTCCCTCAGCTCGCGCAGCGCTTCAACAATACAGCAACCTCCTCCGCACTCGGCGCCGAAGAAGAAAAAAAAACCCCCTTTCTCGTCGTATAACCCACGCACTCTCTCCTTCCTCCCGCGTTAAACCCGAAAAAGGATATTAAAAAGAAAGAAAATAACAACGTCCAACTGAAAAACCACGCGTCCGACATGAATTTTGGTGCTGGCGCATAATAATAATATAATACACGTTACACGCGCACGTATATACATATATATACATATATATACATATATATACACATGCAGACACGCGTTATGCATCTCAAATGATCTTCCAGAGGTTGTGGTTGCCGCTAAATAATTCATGCGGCGTTTACGCTCCGTTAAAACGGAGCCTGTCTTGGTCTCTTCCGCTCTCTCTTGTAGGGTTAGAAAGATGCCGATTTTTTGTTTTCTTTTTCTTCTTCAGTTCGGAAAGAAGAGAAAGAGATAAGACACTATCCAACCTTCTGATCGATCGTATATACTGCCCCTTTGTTTTTGCATTCAATCGCGACGAGGTTGCGGGTTGGGAACGTTTCTTTTACGAGGGGGGGAACAACGACGACGATGACAACATCGTGTTTATGATTTCGCGAGGAATCGTGATGAGCCGACGGATGAAGAATGAATGCGGTTCTGTGTGTGTGTATGTGTGTTGGGCGAATGTTAATAGCTTGTTTGTCGCGTACATACCATATATATATACACACACACACACACGTGGTCGATGCTGAATTATGAGTAGTTGGGAGTATTAAAAATAGAAGGTTGATGGGTACTGGAACGAACGTAGTATATAGCCGAGGAGAGGGACATTACGTACACTTTTACGCGTGTAGATGCTGAATTTAAATGACGTGTGGTGTCAGGTGAGAAAACGGTACATATACCTATATATGTATATACATATACGCGTACTTATAACGTTTAGAAAACTCGCGGTGTAAAAAAACCGCACTCGCGTTTTTGCATATATACATATATATCTATACTTTCTTAGTGAAATGTAATTTTGTCAAAATTACCACAGGCGTATATACGCGCGCGTGTTGCTTATATATATAGAAAGTTTTGAGAGCGCACGAGGTATAGGAGGAAAGTTGTTTATATGCCACTATATATATATACATATACTGCTTTAAAAACTCGTTTCGCATCGTAACTTTTCTATTCTCTTTTTTTTTTACTCCGCCCTATCGTTCGCTCTCCAAAGCTACCGTGAACAATCGATCTCACCTAAAATAATCTTACCGATCGGTATATAACTATATAAACTGTATATATATCTATATAATATAAAACTTACCGGTGCGAAATATATATATATATATATATATACAATCGAGATGCTGTGTTTATTCAAGCCAACGTTTCCGATCCTGCCTTATGCTGATGCTGCGACCGAACGGGTTCTCCAGCCCAGCGGTTCATCCGCGTCATGACGATCGGTCCGATGTATAACGTCGATATACACCTCTATACTCCCGCACAACAGAGTTCACCAATATGTATATATCCGTGTAACACCCGATAAATATAACACTTATACACTGACACACAGAGAGAAAAAGAGAGAGGGAGAGAGGAAACAATCGGTAGTATACGCGGAGTAATGATAATAATAATTGAAAACACTGATATACGGTAGTTGTATGATAGAAAAATCGTTTGTTTACAGCTTTCAGTTGGATAAGCGAAGGTGCTGCTACCAACGGTACCACGATGCATTAATAAAAAACAACGAGAGAGAAAGAGAAAGAGCGTGCGCGCATAGCCGGCGACGCTACGGCGAGTACTGAGTTGCGTTCGTTCGCTCGCTTCGTTCGTTAGCCTCGAGTCGCTCGAATTCTGAGAGAGTGGAGGGAGTGAAGGTGTATGGAGTGTAGCTGACTCACAGGCGAATACTATAGTTGCAGCATTATATATATATATATATATAACACAAACACCTGAGCGAGAGAGAGAGAGAGAGAGAGAGAGAGAGAGAGAGCGAGAAGGAGAGTGGGAACGAACGTTTAGGTAGGGGCACGTTTATGATTTTTTAATGAGACGAGAGAGAGAGAAAGAGAGAATGAGGGTGTGAGAACGTCGTTATACAGAGTGAGAGTAAGGGGGGAAAGAGTGTAACTGTGATGTGCGTGCTAGGGTGGACGATCGTTACAGAGAGTATACGTAAGTGTGATTACGCTTTTTGAAGATGTTATCTTGCCGGTAATAAGGTTATCGAAATGGAGCAATATGTAAGGTAGTTTAATTTCGATTCGAGTTTTGATTTAGAACATGTATAATTGACAGATCTGTAGATATATATAGCTGTGCATGCTCTATGTGCAATGAAATATTTATAGATTTCTTATAACGTTTTAGTATAAGTATTTAGTATAAGTATTTAGTGTGTGTATATATATACACATACTCGTGGAGTGGTTTTGATTAGGTTGGCAGTATTTGTAAAACAATGATTTATTCAAGCACCAGTCAATTATGTCGCTTGGTTCAGCAAATATAGGATACTATACTTCGTAGACCAATTCGATTTCGAAATGTTTGCGCGTGCGCTTGTGTATTTTTAATCAGAGCAGCGCAACTACGTTCCAAATACTCAAAATATACTCTTGATTGAAAGTACATCAAGAGTGCTCTATAATATTCTTTCAAATTTTAAAGTTGAGAAATATAAGAGTGTGATGAATCATGAAATGCGAATTTATATAACTTCGAGTGTAATAATTTATACTTCAATCCCATAAATTATTGAAGCTACGAATAATTTTCAATGCAGTTAATTAATAAAATACAGATCCTCTTGAAATAGATTACTTTATGTACTCCGCGCACGTTTTATCACATAACGCGCGTAATATTTGCCCGATATATTTAGCATTCAATTCACTTGCCTGTATGTGTGTGTGTGTGTATATATATATATATATATATATAAACGCGCAACTTCAATAATCAATCGTCGGTTCTCGTTGTTTATCACGATTCCGCACCTGCAAACATTAGTAATCAAAACACGATGCGCTGCATCCACGCGCAAATAGCTTCATTATCAGTAATATAATTACATATACCCATTATACATATCTCCGCAAATTTAATCAACGATATTTTCAAGGAAGGGTGGAGATCCATTACCACTATAGGTGTAATCAACAATGATTTTGCGAGAGGACGCATTTTGTATATACATATACAAGTGCGTACGCGAGCAAAGTAATGATTAAATGATCTTTAATTCACGATCGACATGCGCCCTGCCACACACCGAAACTTGCTGTCTATATATATAAACTTTCATTAATCCACTTCTCTCTCTTTTTCTCTCTCTCTCCTTATCGCGCACGAACGAACGAAATTCAACGCGAGGAAAATTTACGTCCGCTACGTTATTACGTATATAACGTTGAAATTCCGCGCATCCAATGTATATATACATTATACATGTGTGTGTGTGTGTATACATTGAACGGAATAAATCGTCAATTGACCTCCGCACGAGGTATAACCGCCGCTGCTCTGCACATGTCTATATAATATACGCGGCCGAGCAATTACAGCTCGAATTAACCGCCCTGTATTATATTATACGCTTCGTTTCGGCGTTGCTCTCGGTTTGGTGTCAGTGCTCTCTCTTTTTCTCTCTCTCTCTCTCTCTCTTTCTCATCTGGGCTCGAGACTCGATTTCAATGATCGTTTTTTGCGGGATGCGCGGTCGCGCACTCAGCAGCGCGTTTCAAGCCGCATGACTGTCGAAAGATCGTGGCGGCGAGCTGTCCACAGGCGCGTCAGATTGCTTGGGGAGTATGGGTATAATGTGTGTGTGTGTGTGTGTGTATATATATATATATATATATATATACACATATATAGATGAGTGATACGAAAGGGAAGGAGGAGATGGATCATGTTTTTATTTTTGTGTAATGGTTTTTCGGCCGTTTTCATTTGAATTAATAATGTCAGATGGTATCACAGGACGACAGTAAAGAGGCTTCTTTTTTCTTTCATTGAAGACTTTTTAATTGGAGCAGTTGAAATTAAATAATTGCACACAGGCGAGTATGTATGTAGTATCGATTTAATTTAACGTGTTGCTAGTAGTTTTTCATGTTTTTTTCTCTACATAGTTTAATTGAAAAATGTTACTTGTGTAAAAAATTATTATTCGTAGGTTCAGGTTTTAGTATTTTTCAACTGCTGATGTAGTTTAAATGAATAATCGCCTTCGAAACGATTTTAATGAACTCATTAAGACTTTGTATATCTGAGAATAAATGTATCATATTAAAAACAACGTCAAACATGACGTTTATTCGTGATTCCATATTAAAAAAAACTTGTATCACATTTAATTTATTAATACATTTCAAAATAAATAACACATGGCGTTTAAATTAAAAATCATCGGCCGTTTCGGCCGAGTCTTGATACACGTTACACGCACAAGTACTTACAATATTTCGCTGACAGTATTAACAATCTCGATGTATATATAATAATAATAATAATAATAATAATAATAATAATAATAATAATACTGCGGGCCATGTTTTAGTTTTAATTGCATCAAGCAACTTTATTGCGCAAACCGATGTGCGCGCCCCACGTTTGTTCGCAGGTAGCGAATGTAATTAATAACGCGCTCGCCGAGTAATCGCACGTAAATATTTAACATTAACAAGAACGACGGAGATATAGAAATAACGGACACATGTAAATACATGATAATTATCATCGATTAAAAATATTATATATTATATGTAATTTCGTAAATAAAAAGAAATGTATGTACAACAAACTGTTATAATTTGATTAACTCAAACTACAGTCTAACTGAAAAATCATTTACACTGCTTATACTACAAATTTGAGTACACGTTTTCAATGCGCATCAGGCTCTCACAGGCGTCAATTACATTTTAAATCAAAATGCGTTATTTTCACTTGTAATGTGGCGTGTGCGCCGTCTATGTATACATGTAATATACGTATTCAAGTAATATTACTTATAGAGCACGTGCGAGCGCGCTGTAACGCGATATTTATAAAACCATGTAAGAATATAAGTAATTGCCGCATATATATACGGCAGCCGTGAGCCATATATGTGTATAAGGTTAAAGATTAAATATATAGCCGCGCGCGTCCGAGCTGTTAGTTTCGGAAAATTGCATAAACGTGCGCGAGGATTCGTCGGGAATTTCTCTTATTTTCTAACGTGTAATTTCTCGATTCGCTCTAATCCGTTGGGCAAACTTTCACTCAGCCGCAAAGTAAGTAGGAACTCGTAATAAAGTCTTGATAAACGTTTCAGTAAAGTCTGGATTACGGAGCTGTAAACACGCCATTTTCTGTATAATATATACGCACACACACACATATATATACACACACACACACACACACACACACACACACACACACACACACACACACACACACACACACACACACACACACTATCAGTTGCGTAGTGTGATTGGTTTTGCATTTTCGAACGGTTTTTTTTGTTTGAGCCAATTCATCATGTATACCATTATATACAAGGATAAATTTATGCGCACTGTGTATAGAATTGTATCGCTGTTTAAGGAGAGGTAAAGAGATATGGATAAGTTGACACGTTATATTTACATATGTATATACACTTCATCAGCATTTATTTTAAGTGCCATCGGCTAATTAATATCGACTCTTAGGTTATTTAACGACCGGTTAATGAAGATACTTCGTATGCATGCAACGCTCTAACCGGTCAACGTGTAACCTAATCAAAATAATTAATATAGACATGTTTATTGTATATTTCACATGTATACGCATATTTATATCGTAGTTTTAGTCGATAAGATAAAAATTTTTTTACAACACTGTATAGACATATTTTTCTGAACCGCAATCGACTAATAAAAACAATACATTCCGAATAGATGAAAATTCATTCCAAATAAATATACAGCTAAAAATTATTCTACCCCACGCAATATATACACTTTCTTATAAAAACATTGAGATATGCAGTACAAACGTACCGAAAACATTTGCAGAACCAAACAAATGCCTAATACATGCACATCCCCTCTAAATAAATCTATTACTCGAGAGAAGCCTAAACACACAAATTCCAATATCCAGAGACGAGCTCGGCGCAGGAGAAACGAGTATTCGGCCTTTCTTATAGGTCTGCCTTCCGCGCTCTTCAGCCTTCAAGACAATAAAACATTTGACGCACACGTGCTTCCGAATTCTCTCTCTCTCTCTCTCTCTCTCTCTCTCTCTCTCTCTCTCCTATAACATGGTTTGACCCATTCCAAAGTATATATAGCCGCCGTGATAGAGAACTACCGCTATCTTCTCGTTTTTTTACGCACACTCGCGCATATATATATATATATATATATATATATATATATATATGGCTAGAGATTAAATGAAAGGACGAGCAAATTGGTCGTGATTTCACGGTTTTGGTATGGATTCCGAATCGATCGGACTATACATCTAGTTTTAACTATATATAAAACGGATTTAATTATGTTGTATAGGATGAAATGCAGATTTTAAATTTTTTTTTATCCCGAGGAAATTAGGTTTGTGTGATAATTAAAATGAGATAACGATCGATTGATAATTTATGGTTGGATTTTATATATATATATATATATATACACACACTCACAGACACACACGCACACACACACTAATTTTTAATAGTTAACGTTCGACACTTATCTTTTATATGTAGTTGAAAAATGAGATTTTCTCCCATTTTTTGTTCTCTTTACTTTCCAATTTGCTAAAACAATTGAAAAAAAAAACGAGTAAAAAGTCGTTTATAATGTATAAGATTTTCATATAGCGACTTGGTAATTACCTCAAACCTTTTTATATATTTAATTTTTAACTCGATCTCTTTTAACCTCCTTTTTCTACCGATCAATCAATAAAAACATCTGTGACTATACCATCTACTATTCCTCTATATACTTTCTTACCACCAAATCCCGGCACCGACCAGCATCGATAATTTAACCCCCGAAATTTTTCAATTTTTAACGTACCTTACATCTATATAAATCCTCGAAAAAATAACAGGATTCCACGGACAACAACACTATCAACAAATCCACCACCATTCATCACCAACCCCCATCGACCGCATACACGTATACTGTCATATTATAACGCGCGCAAAATCGCAGCAATTAGAACCAAGCACTATATATATATGTGTGTGATGCACACATGCTTTGTATAGGTGTTAATCAGGCTGGTCCGATCGGCAGGTAGCATCAATCAGCCTCTCGTATTATATATTATACACACACATGCATACACAAGTCCTTAATCAAACGGTCGAACTGTTCGACCCCGACAAGGACGGTATAAATAATACCTCGCGTAGTATTGGGAGCTTATATAGGTGTAGGAGCTCTCTCTCTCTCTCTCTCTCTCTCTCTCTCTCTCTCTCTCCAGTCGTTTCGACTCTGCAATTATTCACGGCCGAAGATTTCGGGGTTATATATACCTGCGCTGTCCGCTTATACTCGCTCGTTCTCAACTCCCTCGGGGGATCGCGAGGAGCAAAGCTATATGTGCTTTATATATGCTATTCGCGAGGCTAAGATGCTAGATCTATGTGTGTGTGTGTGTGTGTGTGTAAAAGCATGTTTGTGTGTTATGTGAGCCAAGGGCGTTGAGGGACGCATCTCCGGTGTCTTAACTCTCTCTCTCTATCTTTCTTTCTCTCTGGGTTAACCCTTTTCTCGATCTATGCGAGATATACGAGAGAGTTCGACGGCGCAGAAATGGCTTTCTACTTGGTGAATTTAAAACCTGATTCCGAATAGAGGTTTTAAAACGTACAGAGAATGGATTTTTTCTTGATGATTTTACTTTTTTTTAAGTACTGTAATGATGTGTATGATACTTTAAATAATTAATTAATGTGCAGTATATATATTTGTTGGTAAAATTATCACGCATATACACTTTGTTTTGAGATTTAATCTACGCGTAGTAACAAAAGGATCCAAGAGAGAATCACAATTCTCTCCATTGTTTTTTTTTTGTTGTTTTTGTTGCGACTGAGATTAAATGCAGCTATTAGGTATAAAAAATGACTGCCTTCTTTATTGTTCCTCTAGGCATCGCTAGTGTTACTTCTCCATTTTTTAATTTTACGTTCGCGTGCCGTTCTTTATACCTTTAATCGCGATGTTAAATCAAATACGATTTTTCTTTTTTCCTTTTTTTAGGGTGTAATAAAGATACTTTTACGCGATTAGAAGGAGAGCGAGAACTTTAGCATTCACTGCGCGTGATATCGAGCTATTTCATATATATATATGGATCATTAACTCTATTAGCAAAGTTATAACACTTTTCCAAATAGCTGCCGCACGCATATATTAGTATAACACTTTTGCCAACGTTGCAAAAAGTCATTTTAACGGTAACGAGTGGTGCTTTGCGTGCGTGTATGCATTGTGCTCGCAGACGCGCGGGTATAAAGAGGGAGGTAGAAACTTTTGGCTGGTCAACTTTTCAACAACTCTTCGGTACTATACGGTATATGCACTAATTCTATGTGTATATATATATATATATATACACAGAGGCTGCGTCGTGTTAAACTATGTTTATAAGCGAGCGTGCTGTAGAACTCAAAGTTCGCTGTTATATATATATATAAGTATAAAGTGAATTAAACCGCTGTACATATTATGCGGTGTAAATATTATGTTACGGTAGCAGATGTTATTGATATTATAGTTACCAAGGTGAAGGTTGCGGGTTGAATGCAGCGAGACGTATATAGTCTGGTTGAATATCTGCGAAAAGTTTGGTAATTTCAATGTTACCGATGATTTTGGACACTCCCATCGTTGTTTTGAATAATATATGTGTGTGTGTGTGTGTGTGTATATATATATATATATATATCAACGTTGTCGAAGTGTCAACGTTTCGGCCGCTTAAAAGTAGGCGCGGCGAGACACTGACACACTGAATTTTTAAATTTAATTTGAATGCAAATATTCCCATTGTGTCGTGCCGTGGCACAGTTTTTTCGAAGAAATAATCCGCAAAAAGATTATGAAGTCTCTTGGTATTCTACGAGACTTTTGCCTCTCTCTCTCTCTTTCTTATAATAAATAATAATTAAAAATACCATATTTCACTGAAATCCTCGTAAACGTCAGAGTCACTTAAACGCGACCAACCGAACATCCAGTCCCGGGAAAAAAGTTTACAGGCATTTTTCTAGGCGCAGAAAAAGACTGACAGGAGAAAGAAAATAGACATTGATATGAATTATAAGAGTAAGAATACAGGGGGAGAAGAGGAGGGAAGAGGTGACTGTCGAGGGGAGAACGAGAATATAAGAGAATAAACCACAGGTAAAAAAAGAAAGAAGGAAGGGAGAGAAAGAGGAGAGAGAAGGAGAGAGAGAAGCTCAAAGAGATTAAAAGAGAGAAAACGGAGGAGAGAAAAGAACGGCGCGAGAAACCTGTTTTTGCTCTGCGCTGCCACTGCGCGCGCGTTCGAGTTGCGCTCCTCGACACGATAATAAGAACGCGCACGGGGAGAAGAGAGATCGGGTTGTATGTGCGTGCGCTCCTTCGACGAAAAACTAGAGTCGATTATGTCGATTTGACGCAGGGTTGACAGAGATTATTTTTATCGTTCTCGATCCATGCTTCTATTTGTTATTATTCAATGCCATTGTCCGATTTAATTTACGCTTGGCGAATACCTGTCGTCGCATTAATGTTTTATGTTCGTCTTTCCCTTATTGCATTTAGCTTTTTTCTTCGCATATAAAATTATACCGCGCGTATTTACTTTTATATCTCTGGCCTGAGATTGCAGGCCACTTGTATGTAGAATTATACGGAAAGTTTCCCCTAAAATGGTCGTAAAAACGAGGAAACAAAAATTTGGAGGCACACTTCTGAACTAACTATTTTCTTGTTCTATGGGTCATAGAAGAGACGAGAAAAATTTGGAACCAAAGAAAACGACCTCATGACACTCTTTTATCTTCAAATCAATTTTTCTTATGGGAATTTAATATGGGAAAAGTGGAGGAATAGGTGTCACCAATCATCATCGAATATGATCTCAAATATTCCAACTACGTTTACGCACGAAAGCAATTAAAGTAGAAGAATAGAGATTTAATTTAAGCTAAAGATGGTTAAAATCGGACAATTATGTGCAAAGCATTTGAAAATCGGAAAAATGTCGAAAAACAATAAATATCTGAAAAATTTGAAAAAAAAACTCATTTTTGTCATTTTTTGAGAATTTCAAATGCACCTAACTTTGCACAGAGTTATCGGATTTTAACCATCTTTAGCTTAAATTAAATCTCTATTCTTCTACTTTAATTGTTTTCTTGTGGAAAATTTGTTGACATATTTGGGATCATAATATTGGTTAATGATTGGTGGTTACTTTTCGTCCGTTTTTCCCATGTTAAATTCCCATAAGAGAAATTGATTTGACGACAAAAGAGTGTCACGAGGTTGTTTTCTTTGGTTCAAAATTTGTCTCGTATCTTCTATAACCCATAGAACAAGAAAATAATTAGTTCAGAGGCGTGCTTTCAAATTTTTTTTCGTCGTTTTTACGACTGCTTTAGAGGAAATTTTCCGTAGAATTCCACATGTCAAACAAGAATGATTCGAGGACTACTATATTATATTATTTCTTGTTAAAGGCAAAACCCAATTAAAACAAAATTCACAAGTACGTATTTTTATCCAAAATAAATAACAACAATTGCGCGTCATATACTATTCGTTTTTTTTTTGTTTTCGACTTTTAAAAAACGCCCTTGGGACTCCGTGTTATGCAACTCTTCGAAATTGAAAAAACGACAACGCAGCCCAGCTAAAATTTAATATCCTCTTCACTCTCCCCCACACATAATTGATGACCTGTCACTAAAAGACATTCCGGCTCATGCCGCGAAAACCACCGCAGCGTAAATCGAACGTTCTCTCTATCTCTCTCTCTCTCTCTCTCTCTCTCTCTCTCTCTCTCTCTCTCTCTCTCTCTCTCTCTCTCTCTCTC
>JAYJLV010111819.1:0-11228 GCA_036873485.1 Torymus texanus | reverse complement strand
CTCGACCATTTGTTGATTGATTTCATAACTTTCTTGTCTTTAATATACGTTTAAAAATAAAAGAGGGAGAAAGAGAGTGAGAGGGGGAGAGAGAGAGAATCGGATATACTTATACTCGCCAATATTTTTACTTTTTTTTTAAAAAGTGATTTTAGAGATTCAAGTTTACATTATATATCCGCACAGCATATCCCGTAGGTACAAATATCTGCAACACAAAGAAACCTCTCATAGTTATGTATACAGAAAAAAAATTTACGAACCATACGAGCATTCACGCACGTATATATACTATATTCACGCGACGTTTCAATCAATCGGCACCTGCGCGCATTTCCAGCCATATACGTATAAACACATACACGACACATTCAACTCTTCATCAATCGTGCAAATATAATTACCGAACGTCTCGCGCCATCAATTCAAAATCATTCATTTAAAAAGCTCGCAATATACCATCCCACCCTCCTCCATAATCGACATTCATCCTCGTGCTTATTCCCTCTCTATAGACACACTCTCACACAATCTATATATACATACACACACGGATATATAGAGATCGGAGAAAATCTGCTCTCCCGCGCCAGAACCTCAATGACCGCGCGGATAAATTGGTAAACACGGATGAAAGCGCGCGCTCGAGCGATTTAGAACACTGCGCGCGCGCGCGCGGCGAAAGAGCGAGAGAGGAGGAAGAGTAGAAGAAGAAGAAGAAGCCGCACGGGAAATCGTTAACAATCGTGCGGTTCCCCATTGAGGAGCGGCCGCGCGTGTGAATATAACTGCTCGTGGAATGAATGAAAAGCGAGCGAGCGAACTCACTACTACTACTGCTGCTTCTCTCTACCGAGCTTTCGTTTTTTTTTCTCTCTCCTCTCCTCTCTTTTTCATCGTCAAGCTTTCATATCGCGCGCGCGCGCCATCTTTTTCGCTTTATTGATACGTGAATGCGCGCTCGGTTTCTTTCTGGAAGAGGGAGGAAAAGAGAGTGAGATCAAAAGGGGAAAACTACATTTCATCGCTTATTTCAGTGCCACGCGGAAATTTTGTTTTCCTGCCACGGTAGTGGGAAACATTCATAGGAGACCAGTGGAGAGGTGGGGAAGGTTGAATGGAATCACGGACTGGCACCGCAGCGAGAGGGAAGAAAAGATCTGTGGCTGTAATTTTGGTGGAAAAGTGTGTTTACGGAAAACATGGAAGAGCTCCGGCGCTTTTGGCAAGATTTTCGCGCTCTGTGCGCCGATGAATGGAAATGTATATAAACTTCTTTTTTTCCTGCCGTTTGTATATATCGTCGAGGTTCAAATTATTTTTTGGTGATGTATATATGATACTATACTGGTTAAGTGACGACATTCGTATTTAGCGAGAAAAAAAAGTTAGCGCCAAGTATACACAAAAAAGAAAAGTTGTACTTTGATGTTGTACCGTTCGTACATAAAGTTTCATGAAAACATTCCAGAAAATAGTTTCTACAAAAAAATTGTTTACAAAATGTAGAAAAGGTTCATTTAATGAATCGCGAATTCGAATTCTATATGTAGTGGTCGTGATTATTTATGTCGTATAAGAGATAATAAAAAGTCAGTGAATAACAAATTACTCTTCGCCTTACTTGTAAACTATAAGCTCTCGATAATCATTAATGTTCAACTGTTAATGCAAACAATATACTCAACATTATTGGTTAATAAAACGTACCACTTTCTCATATTGCGTATACGTACTACTGCTATTACGTAAATTTGTTTGAAATGTATAACGAAGGACCTACGTTCATTTTTTTATTTTTTTTTTTGCAACGACCCATTATTTCCATACGAACGAACGAACATTTCAACGGTCTATTTCGTAAACGTGAAACTAAAACTTTTTATTAACGTTCGAGAGCCCCTTACTACAAATACACACATTTACACGTATATACATAATACCCATTATATGGAATGGAAAAATATCCCCCTCGAGAAGGAAAAGTGGATGCCTGAATAATACTCCATTTTGCGGGCCGCCTCGGTATATGAGAAAAGCTCTACCGCATATTGCTATCATGCGCAATTTCCGTGAATTAATGCACACATATATACACATTCGTGTCCTGTTTTTTATTTTAACGGTGGAGTAATCAAGAGACGATTGCCAGCACAAAGCCCCTTGATTGGCTCGCTTATATACGCGTATACTCGCGTCGTTCGGTGAAAATCCACAACCATGTACCACTCGACGTCGGTCGAGTATACCTTTTTTTATCGGCGTTATTTTTTTATTTATTTATTTTTATTTATTCTTCTTTCTCTATTATTATCGAGTGATTGCACGGTATGTATACCTCGTTTTGCCGGGAATAAATAGAATCGTTTCACGCGATTTATTTTTACCAGAGATCAAGCTGCTGTTGCTACTGTGCGTTATATACCTTTTTTTTGTTGCATTATTCTCTTGTTCGACGACCTATTTCGCAGCGCTCTGTGAATAGGATGCCATCGTGAAAGCACTACTAGCATCGCGGTGTATAAATAACGAGCCATAAAATGCATGAATAAATATTTGTATAGGCGAGCGCGCTTTCTTTTGTGATGCTGAATAGCGTTTATAATCGGAAAGTCGAACAGAATAACCGAGGTTTTTATAGTTTCATTCTTTCTGTTTTGTTTTGCCTTTTCAAATAAAGTTGGAAAGTATGCAGAGTCAAATGTATACGATTTATGGCATTTAAAAAAAACAAAATGTTTTTTAACGTTGTAGTTTAAGGTAGTTATATACAAAAATATACAAACTTTGGTTAGAAAATAATTTTTATTTTACTTATGTGAGATTTGATAATGTGAGGTGTTTATTATAGATGTTAATGTTAATTTGTGTTTGAATTATTTTATTCCTTAATAAATTATCTAAAGATCCGACGTTGCTAAATTTTAAAAGAATCAGTCAGAGAAGTGATTAAATCAGGGTTTAGTCAGACTCTCAGAGAAAATTGATCTTAATTAAAATATTACTTTCGAATATAAAACAATATATTTAATCATGGGAACCGTCTATAATCTTATTAATTATTAAAACTTTTTAAATACCAAGTATAGTATATATACTTATAAAGTATGCGTTTTATGATAGTCCATCGAACTAATATAACAAATACACTGAGAGAAAGATATTTTTATGATTGTAAGATGACAATGTGACTGTTACGATAAATAAGTTGATGTATGGCTCCTACTATGTATCATAAAGATTAAATTATTATTGTCGGTCGAGCAATTTTCATATTTTATAGTAAATATTGATATTGCATTTACAGTTACAATATCATCAACTTATGTTTACTGTATAATCGTTACGTGCCCTCAAAAAAGAATTTCTTTATGACTAATATCGCATTGTAATTGTTATGTTATCCAAGTTTAACTATAGCCATCTAGTATATGGTTGTTCCATAATAATATAGCAATAATATAGTACAGTAAAAATTTCCTCCTCTCAATCTCTTTATTTAACGCTTTATTATCTCTAATAAAGAAAAAAACATTCCCAAATAACATAGTAAAATCATTCTAGTATACCTAACCCGCAGCCACAATATTCAAAATTTCGTGAATCAAACGGCACACCCTCCAAATTACTACCTATAACTCTCGCTCAATTCTCACTCTCCATACTACCAAATACCCAACGCGGTAATAGTAGCATTGCATGAGTATCATAGCAGCAGCATCTCACTCCTTCGTATATGAATACATAGTATATAGTCGCTTGTTTACGACAAACGCTCGCTGATTTGACAAAGCGGCTCACCTCGGCTATGCGCACGCATATAGAGAGAGAGAGAGAGAGAGAGAGAGAGTCCATTTACTCGGTTCGCTAGTCGGCTTGTTATATCCGCTCATTGAAGTTAACCCACGGGGCTAAGTGGAACTGCGAGTAGCGCGTGCGCGAGCGATGGGAAGAAGAAGAAGAGAAGGAGGAGGAGGAGGCGGCTGCTACTATGCTGCTGCGGTCGAGACTACAGCCAATCGCTGAGCGGATCGTTGCCGAGGTAACCTGCGCCACCCACGCCTGCGGCGTTGTGTATACACTATATGTATATCTACGCGTACTAAGAGAGTGAGAGAGAGAGAGAGAGAGAGAGAGAGATCGAAAAGTTAGCGGAGCACAAATCGATGAATAAAGGCGCACTAGGGGATATGTAGAGAGAGGGGGGAGGATGTGTAAGAGAGACGAGTTATTCTCGGAGTTGGCGAGGAAGGGAGTGTATACAGAGGGAAGGGTAATACGCTGAGATTATTTGGCGTTTGCCTGGCGATTGAAAGTTTGCGGAAAGAGAGAGAGAGAGAGAGAGTTAAAAAGCTGGATTGCGAGGTCGCAGGGTTTTTATACGGACGCTTTTTGTTATTAAATGAATATTATAAAGTGAAATCGTCCGCATTATTCGTTTTTTTATCAAAAGTTATTATTACTTTATAATTGAGTTTTACAACATGCTTCATTAACAAGAAACGTTCGTTAATTAAATTTCCGCTTCGCATATAAATTTACAACCTAAAATCTTCCCTATTTTTCATAATCGCATAAATTTTAAAGTATATACCCATGTAATTAGAATTTCATTAAACATTTTAGCATAAACACTCATTATTCAGCCGCGCAATATATGAAGAGTACACGAGTGCGCCATTATTCGCGCACGGCGAGACCGAGTTTGGCGCGTGTGCCACAGCATAACTTTCCATCCTCGTCCCCCGATTGTATATATGTAGAAATTTACAAAAAATTTCCTATAACTTGCAAAGTTATGAAAGTTCAATGTTGAGTAAAAAATGCTGTGTTTAATCACTGAAATTTACTGTTCGACTGCGTACATATTTCGTCGCATTATCGATGCTCAAATTTGAACTTCGATAACTTTGCAAGGTATCAACATTTTTCAATTTAAAAAAAGGCAAATGTAAGCTCATCTTCTCTATTTTTTAATCATAAAAAAGTTATAATCAAATCCTGTTATTATGAGATCATTTAATATCCATATCATGTTGGTGAGACTAACGAAAAACCGCTTATTTTGCATTCAGAGATTCAAACATGAATTGCAGCTTTCTGAAAAATACTATCCCAATTTTCTATGTTCAACATCATTTTCATGGACTATATTAGTTATAGAATAAGGAAAATCAGTTCTCAGAGGTGTGCTTCAACTTTTCTTTTTCAGACAAGTTATGCGAAATTTTTTGTGAATTTCTACATATACGAAAACTTCCGAAATCACTCTTTTAGATGTCTTTGGTGGCGTGATAATGAAAAAAAAGCTTGGAAAGCAAGCTATCGTATATTTAAATACATATATGTAATGCGCGCACGTAAAGGTCAAGTGGTACATTAGTGAGCTGAAAATGTTTATGTACGCGTATATATTTATTGCACGTATATAATGAATGAATATATAGCAGTGATGCTGTTTACCTGCGTAGTTACATACTCGTATACTGTACGCTCGTTGGCTTTTTCACGGGTTCGCCGATTTAATTAACGAAAGAAGTTGCCGGAGTATATTATATATATATGAATTGGAGTTATTCGCGCGTATATATCTTTCCCAAGTGCAACGGATATGCATAATTGATAAATTATTTTTGCGTGAAGAGGGCCTGCTAACTTTTTTTTTAATTTTTTGCCTGGTTGTTGTGAGAGTGTGCCTGCAAGCGAATGTGGTGATCTTTTGAAGCGAATTTTGCGATAAATAAGTATGAAATGAAATTTTTATTCAATTCATAACGGTGAATATGTAAATATAAAAGGATTATGCGCTTGTAGCAGAAAATATTCAACCGTGGGAGAAGAAAAGATCAGTTTTTGCATGGTTTTTCAATAATATAATATTTTTTGTTTACATAAGCATTAAGTATCTTTAAATAGATGCAATTAAAGCAAGGACAATACTACATTGGTTCGGCATATTATTTACGGTGGTGCCTGCAGGTACTTCTGGATACTGGTATAATATAAAATGCACGTAATTTCCTGAAATTCGCATCGAACACCATGTTTGTGTCTTCTTTAGGGTATAGAGGATAAAAACTCTTTTCACACTCTCTATCGAACAACTTTTTATATCTATGTCTCCGAGGCATAACCACATAAATTCATTTTTTTCGAAAACTGGGAAAACCTCAGATTTGGTATCTTCAAATACTTAGTCCTTTTTCATTTAAAACTATCAGTAGTAGCAAAAATATTGCCCTAAAACTATGATATACCGAAAACGTAACTGCATAAGTCCATTTTTCAGATTTTGTGCTTGTAGTATTTTACCTAGTCTAATTGAATATAAACATGATTTCACATAAAATATACACAATAATTGTAGATAAAATTTCGAAAATTTTCAAAATTTGAGTATATACCACTTCTTCTCCAAATCGTCCGCGCTGTTTAACATATTCAGTATGCCAAATTGTCGCAAATTTAATAGAAATTTTACGAAAATAAGAATATTCTTGATTAAGTAATAAGAATTAGTTAAACAATTGTTAATTTTGTACTTTATTGATCTGTTTCATAATTAAATTAAAGAATATGTACCAAAATGAACAAGAACAACACAACGTCCACAGTTCCCGCCATAACAACATAAGTCCATAATAGTTGTTTGAGTTTTTAATGCATCTGAAAAAGTACAATCTGTTGAAACCGGCGTGTAAATATGTCTTTTGAATGTGTCAATTGACTAGTTAAGTATTGCAAGATAAGTTTGAAAATTAAAACCGGTTGTTTTTTTTTTCAGAAACTCGAAAAGTGCGGTCTTATGTGGTTATGCCTCGAAGCCACAGATATATAACCATAATTTTATCGATCTACATAATATCCAAGCTCATAGCAAAAAACCATCACATTTATGCATAAAATGCGAACCACACCTATACCTCCTATATACCTCCCAACCCAAAAACCGAACAAATCAAGAGCACTGCACACTAGACGCGACTCCATTTTAAATCGCGAAAAACACGCTCACTAAGGGCTCAAAGGAAAAAGTTAAGAGGGTAAGGCCCCTCTTATACACGTGTCGCACGGCCGAATAAATATACGAGCGCGCGGTGGCTGTGGCGCTGATGGAGGAACAAGAAGAGAAAGAGAGAGAGAGAGAGAGAGAGAGAGAGAGAAAACGAAAGTAGCTCACGTCGCGCGCCCGCTAATCGATGCGGAAGCGCGCGAAATAATTACTATGCTCTCGCGGTCCCTTAATTACGCGGTAATTATACATGATCTGCGAGTCCGGGTTTTTAGATCGAGTACCGCGCGAGTGCCGTGTCGCTTCTCTACTATTATATATACTGTAATTATAATATATATTATATATTATCTACTATTATATATACTGTAAATATAATATATATTATATATTATATTACGTATAGGTATATATGTATACGTATACGTGTACTTTATCATTATGTACGAGGCTGCGCGTCGGTCGTTTACAAAAATATCGTGCAAGGTTTAAGCGCGTGATAAGATCTTCTCTCGTTGTGTGCGCATGATTGTGGTAGATTATATGTACGGGATGGTAAGTTGTTTGGGGTTTTGAACGGGGGAAATAATGTTACGTGTATAGAATTATTGTAAAGTTGTAAATTAATGTTAATTCATTGATTGATCTAAATTTATAAATCATGATAAACAACTGATAATCAGTGAAAATCTACTGATAAATTAGTGAATATTTCACTTGTTGTGGTTATAAGTATACTGCTGATATGGTATCAGTTTAAATGTAAATATATATTATATAAAATTTATTCTTTTACTCGCAACTATAGTTATTCTGTAAGTTTATTAAAGAATATCAGTATAGCATATTAAATACGTGCACGATTCAATCGCTATCTTATCGCTGTATACGCAGATAAAGATGAATGTGATAGCACAGTACAATATAGCTTAGTCTACAATGCGTACACGCGACGAGCAGAAGCAAATCTGTTGAAAGTTTTCTTAAATTGCAGGTATGGATTTTTGAATCGAAACAATGATTCAAGGTTAAATTATTGTTTGATTATTTTGAAAACATCTCTACTAACGCTAGTAATTTATTGATACGTTGTAGATTTTATGGCGAGAATAAAAAAGAAACTAGTTATCATCGGCGATGCTGGCATTGGCAAAACCTCTCTACTAATCCATTATTGTATAGGACATTTTCCCGGTTTTGATAACTTTCTACCAATTTCATTGGACAACCGCGTTGTTAAAGTCGAAGTGAATGGAAAACAAGTAAGAGAGCGATGTTTTTGTTTCTAATCATTTAATATAGCGACATCCGATCGTAAGAAAAATGTTTTTTTTTAAGTTACAAAGGTATATTTTATTTACCAATCGATTCGTTGATCTTTCACAGGCAATACTTTCTATTAAATTAAATGTTACATGCATCGCGTCTGAATACAAATTTCACTGAAATATTTACGAAATATTCTGCGCAAATACTTATATACTTAATGTGTGTATGTGTACATACATACACATACATAGACATCTAAAGTTAGAGACTTAATTTTTAAAAATATACTTTAGTTTCTTTATTAATTGAAAATTAATTTAAAATTAAAACCCATATGTCTGTTAAGACATTGCTACTTATAGACGTTTAATTTATTTTTTGCTTCCCTTTGCATTGCCAAAAATTAATATTTTACCCTAAAGTTTTTACAAAACAAACTATTTACAATACTAATAACGTTACCACTCGTCAACAATATATAACTTTTTGAAGAAAGAAGCAGACACAAATTTACTATATTAAATACACATTGTATATTCTATAACTCAACGAATGGACTTCATATTTTGCGGATATATACTTTCTGAATAATATATAATACTTTTTATACAATCCAATTCAATCTCATATATATATATATATACACTCTCATCGTACAGGTAGACCTGGAGCTATGGGATCCCGCACAGATGAGTCTTGACGGTGGTCGTCGGCCAGTTGCATACGGCGACGCGGATGTAATCCTTGCGTGCTTCTCCGTCGACTACGAGGCATCGTTGAAACGCCTCGTCATGATGTGGTTACCCCTCGTACAGCATTACAGTAGCGACGCGCCAGTTATCCTTCTGGGTATGCGTGTGGATCTACGCAATGACAATAACGAAAGAGATACACCGTTTGGAAAACTGGTGCCAGTGCAAGCAGCGCGTGTTGTAGCTGGTGAAATCGGTGCCAGGGCGTACCTCGAGTGTTCAGCCAAAAGTGGCAGAGGAGTGACAAAGGTGTTTCAGGAGGCCGCTAGGTTGGCGATGGTAATGATATCAATTTTTTTGTTTATGTTCCTTTTTGGGTAGTGGAATAATAACGCTGTTATTGCGCTTGAATATACGTTCATGTTTCACGAGAATAAGGTCATAAAAAATTTGTACGTCGTAGGTGCACTTTGTTTCATTAATATATATGTATGCGTTTGTTTGTATATAGAATTTATAATTAAATTTATGTACAGCTGGAAAAGATTTTTTCTATCAAAAAATAAAGTTATAGCTGTTGTTGACCCTTTTGGAATTTTTGCGTAGAAGTGAGTTATGAAAGAGTATTCTTCGTGTTTTTATAATTAATAATCTCACTTTTTTGTCGTGATTTTATCATTATCAAATATACTTATAAATAAGTACGTGTATTCAGTAAACATAGATTGCTGATCTATAGTATCATGGACAAAATTCTCTCTTTGATTTTATTTAAGACCATTTCTTCTTCAAATCCAGTTGACACAGCTACCCGCAAACAGTCATACTTCGTTGTATTGCGCGAAAAAAATAACTTGTTGATTTTACTTCTAGCACAATTAAATAAAATTGCAACTAAGAAATTGATTTTACTCATATAGCGATAGCAGTTGAAATAACATTTTCCCAATTGTAGAAATAAAATTTAAAAAAGTAGAAAGTAAGTGTCACTAGTGTAAAAGATATAGATAAGATTTTTTTTTTCATGCAATAGAACTACCTTCAGACTATATATTATGTTTTAGTTCATTAATTAATTGTTTTAGATTCATACAATAAATTGGATTCGAATCTTGCGTGAAAAATTTTTGACACACTTTTTCTCGGTCTCCATAAAGTAAAACTTACGTATCTTTTGACAATAGATGTTTCTTTTTCAATTTTGAATATACAAAACATTTAGTTTTTCTTGATTAAACGTTTGTAAATTTCTTCCTTGACTATGTAGAACATACTTTTCTGCACTTTCCGAGTTTCGCTCCATAGTTTTTTCAGATTCTTTATCAGCTATTTCAACTCCATTATTTTTCTCTGTAGCAACAGAATTTTCATGATATTCGTTCAAATGCATATAAATTACATGTAATCTAACTGCTAAGTTATCTCACTCACCACTATCTTACAAAGATTCTATAAATAAAACTGATCAGTTTCTTTAGTCTGAAAATGTCTAGCAGAAGGCTTGCTGTTATGACAAGAAATGGGCAAATAATGGGAGAAAAATCGTTTCATCCAAGCGATTGATTAGCCAGTTTTCCTAGCCATTTTCTAACTTCTTGGCTATTTTATATAGATAAATTTCTACCAGGGACATACATGGCATTTAAAGTCGAAAAACGTGGTTTGATTCAGTTTTGACCTCTAGATTTTACTTCAGATTTGTATTCGTTGAGTTTTAAATGACAAAAATTATTCTAAGTAATAAAATAAAATTATCATCAAATATTTTCACGGTTTTCTATATAATTTCAGAGAATTTCGCTTTTTTGAACCATTGTTCTATTTTGGCTGTCTATATAAATGTATTTTTGCTTAAAAATGTGGATGTAAGTATATGAAAGGATGTGACATGTATACAAGCATTTAAATTTTTGATAAAAAGAAAGTATTTACAGATTACTTTGATTTTGTAAACTGTGATATTACCCACTAAAGCGCTCTTAAGACGCAGCTGACGTTTAAAACTTCATTAAAATAATTGTATTGATAATGTTCTGATAACTAGATTCTATATTGACTCTAATTACCATCTCAACAATTACCTTCCTCTATAATGTAAAGTTATAGGATGCCATATGGTGCGATTTTGGTCCTCTAACAGTTAATGTCTTTTTTTCAAGATATCTTTCTCTTAAAAAGGTGATGGATGAAATCTGTCATCAAAATAAGACTGTTTTGATTGGTTGTTGTAGACTCATTAGATTGGTCTATACAAA
>JAYJLV010111808.1:0-11229 GCA_036873485.1 Torymus texanus | reverse complement strand
TGCTTGGCTGTGGAAATTAAGTAAATTTGCAATTTTAGTAATAACTTTCGTAATTACTTTAGTAATTACTTTAGTAAGTACTAACTAGGTACTGTCAATATTCTTTCTAAACTAACTACCTATTCTATGTTATTTCTAAAATTATTACTTAAGTAATTACTATAGCCATTACATAGGTATATAAAACGTTTCCGCATTGTTTCTAAAATTATTTCTTTAGTATTAACTATGTGACGCTAGTTTTAGCGCCACATTATAAATAAGTAAAAGCAAAAACTACCGGAGACACTCGCGCACGAGCTCGTGGCCAACTCCCCCCGACATCTGGCTATGTGTACAGACACACACATAGCTAACAGGAGTTTCTCTTTCTGCCGAGGTATATCCGCGACGATCAACACACAATCCACCACCGGGCACGCACACGAAGAAGACGACGGCGACGATGATGATGACGAGGATAGCAGGCACGGGTACTCGCAGGCCGAAGAAAGCCGGGTCACATGTTCGCGCCGCTTGCCAACGACGCACCCGGCAAATAATACGGTCCGCCGAAGGCAAGCGCGCCTATGTGGTCGCGGCGGCCATGTTGCGCACGCTGGCGCTATTGAGACGACGAGGCAAGCGGGCATGCGGCAGCGGCCACATGCACGAACACAGACACACACACACACACACACACACACACACACACACACAAACTCAACGTCACAAATGGCGCAGCAACGTGGGGCCGCGACAAATAAATACATATAGGACGATCGAACAAACGGATTCACACACGCGCAGACACGTAGAATTGTGAGAACCAACTCGCACCAGGGGACGAGCGAAATAATCTCGTATAGTGGTGAAGGGAGGAGAGGAAGCGTGCGAAATCCAGATCACCACAAGGCACGAGGGGAAGCCATTTTGCGTAGTAGGTTCCAATTCAGGCGAAAGTCAGGCGGTAGTCCGGCCGCCCTGTAAATTAACTTAGTAGCGAGAGAGAGTGCGGATGCGATGGCGTGCTTCACTGACGCATAAGCGAAATACGAAGCTATTTTATTAATTTTATTTTTTTTGCGTTGCGGTGCACGACAGGCGATTGGAAAACTCGCTCGCAATTATTTAAAAGTTAATAATTTTTTGTGATTTTTGATTTTGTGTTCCTTCTTTTCAGCATAAAGATGGTAATCACCAGTATAAATAAATTATTTATATATATTATATTATTATATTATATTATAAAATATTCTATATATTATTTTTTTAATTTATATTATTTGTACATTTATATTTCCATCATATATGTTCCGGTGAAGTTACGTGAGACATTTTACCAGGCGATATAAATTTTCGCAGGATTATTTTTTTTTGTACAACGTTCTATTTTTTTATAACGTGATAAAGGGCGATTTACCGTTGGGCGTGTACTGGTTCTGCTGATTGCCAAGCCAGTGAAGCACACCGGTTGCAGCACAGTCCGTAGGAGCGTGCGAGGGCACAGCGAACATTTCGGCGTGAGCGGCAACTAACCACCGAGAATTTGGCATTGTTTTCTTTCTCTTGTCGGGTATTTAGTGCAGTATCGTTGATTATTCTCGCTTTATTTTATTCTACGTGTGAGTAGAATAAATTATTTTTGTCCCTTCGTTTTGGTAGAAATTCGAATTTTGGCATACGCGCAAGGCGCTTTTGAGGTAGCCATATTTCGCGTTTCTCCTAACATCGTATCGAACGAACGCACGTCGAAGCACGAAGAATAGATTAGGGAAGAAAGAAGAGCGAAGAGAGAAGTGCCAGTATGAACACCCGAGAGCACGGCGGCCGCATGTAAAAACTACTGAAGATCAGGGAGATTCGACTAGTGTATCTTGAAATCCTTCGCTTGCCGCCGGCAGAACTCAAAGGTGCGCTACGAGAAAGGAATCTGAGCACCCGAGGGAATGTCACCGAGAGGCAGGAAGCCATAGATAGTGCTCACCACGGATGACAAGGGGACCTCTAGAACTGACGATGCGGCGGGATCGAGACCATATCTTAGTGAAGCAGAATTGTACGACACCGTCGGCGTGGCACCGCCAGTACTTCGCACCAGAAGTGGAACAATATTGGTCTAGAAAGGCAAAGAGTTGGAGGATGAGCACGGTAGGGTTATATTACCTACAGACTATCACCACGCCACGGAGGGGAATAAGGCCACAGATAAGCCCCGGGTACGGGGTATCGTCGTCGCAACAAACGCCATGGATTGCCCCTCCGGTTCCTCAAATGACAGCCGCATCCGGGACAGAGAGACTGCTCGAGGAACAACGTGTGCCACCTGTCGAAGCCACCACCTCACAGCACGCCGAGTTGTATCAGGACGGATGGACGATCGGCGAAGGAACGGCCATTGAGGATGAAGAAATTGATGCCTATACGAGCACGAGGCTTACGCAAATCACGGCGAGAGTTGCTGCCTCCCACGCACAACGAAGATCACGATCAGATCAAGGATCACGCCAAGGGGAACGAGAATTTAGCACGTGCAAGGCGAAAATACATCGCGGAGAAGAAATCTAACGCCACCGAGGCGCGTCAGCCAAGACGAATTTAGTGAACGCCACGCAGAGAACCATCCACGGGAAGTGACACCGCGCGCAGTGGAAAAGGACACTTAACTTTCAGGAGATCGACTAGACGAACGCATGTCAAGCCACAGCAAGAAGGAGAGTAAGCATGCCAAAGGACGCGAGAAGACAGATACACATAGGCGAATAAAGCAGCCCAGCGAGAGAAAGGAAAAGCGCGCACGCGAGCGACGAAAGGGACAGCGACGAGATAAATTCACTAGCCAAGAGGAGGGCTCAGACGATCTGGCCGCTAGCGGATCAGAACCGAGACATCAGAAGGCTGCGAGGAGGAGAAGAGCAAGGCGAGAATGTTCCGACTCCGCAAGTGATCGTAGACATCGGAATAGAAGGCGCAGCGATGCTCAGAGCTCGTTATCACTGCTAGAAAACAGCGAGGAAGAGAGTCCCTCGGACAGTTCATCTAGCAGTGGAGATTCAAAAGAACGACGATCACGACGCAAGAGGTGTAGCACGAGTCATAATTGGAAGTGTCGTCGTGAAATGCAAGCATGGCGCATCCAATTCTCTGGAGAACATAAAGAAGGCCCGAAGGGGTTTTTGTCGATGCTATCGGCATGGAGGAAACGGTCGGATATGGCGGATAAAGACCTGCTGCGCGCCATGTCGAGTATCATAGCGAAAGGCACTCTGAGATGGTACATGACTACGCAAGACGACATCACGATTTGGCACGAGTTCAAGGAAGAGTTCCGATTGCAATTCATAGGCGCACTAGAAAGGGCTGATATAGAAGACTAGTTGTACACGCATACGCAAGCTATGGGGGGAAAACATCATGAATTTCTTGTCCTGTTTCCGCTACATCGTCGGTCACTTCAAACGGCCACCTCCAGAACGTAAACTGGTCAAGATCGCGTTCAAGAATCTCTTACCGAAGTACAGAGCTGCTTTATTCGTCGGAAAGGTGACGTCGCTATAGGTGATAAAAGAGTATGGAGTTGAGTTGGAGCGGTATATGGAGCTGGATCGATGCCACACGCCACCAAAGCCGCGAGATCCTACGTCAAGGCTTCGCGCATGGCCAGAGTAGTGGCAACAGCGCAAGAGGTAGAGGGAGGATGTAGTGCTGCAGAGGACGAGACGAGGCCTAGGACGCCAAAGAAAGCAGGGACGCAAAAGGCAGCAAGTACGGAGCACCGAGGAGACGGAAGGTCGCTGTGGTCGCAGCCAAGCAACCGCTGGTGACTGTTCAGGCTCCGCCACCCTCGCCGCTGACGAGGAACAGTTCCGCACCATCGTCGAGTAAGAAGGCGACGTACAGGAGCAATAGTGACAGTCAACGGAAAGAGACGGGAACAACGCGCGGCGCAACAATTATGCGACGCAAGGAGGTAGGGGAATACGCCGTGAGGGAGATAACGCACGATTTTTGGGAGCGTGCTACATCTGCGAGGAGACAGAGTATCGCGCAGTGCAGTGCCCACGCCGCGAGTGCTACGCATGCCACCGAATAGGCCACATTGCCCCGGAGTGCCCGTTGTGTGTGCAACAGGCACAACAGAGCACGAGCTGCCAAGTATGTGGTCAACAGGGAATCGTCTTCGCAAATTGCCCTGTGTGTGTGCAGAAGAGAACGTAGTGGGAAAACGGACAAATGGGGAGCCAGATAAGTCCCCTGGCTACCCCATACCAACCCCAAGGACAGTGAGAAGCAACAAGAAGAGGAGAGAATTGAGAGGAGACATCGTAATTGATCCCGCAGAGCTCCTGGCATCGCTGATGGTAGAGTTTGACTCCCTCAACGACAGGCAGCAAGCGAGCGGAGAGTCAACGGAACCCGCAAGTGGGGAGCAGAGGAGACACGACTGCAGCACTGTCGTGCCCTTCCCTTGCACGTTGCCAAAGATGGAAGGAGGGGACTTCCTGCACGGAGATTGAGGAACAAGGGGAGATGCAGTGGCTCAACACTCGATGAAGAGCGAATTATGTGAGGACACTGTCATGCCCTCTCCCAAGACGTCGCAGAAACGGAACGCATAGAGTCCGTGCGAGCTGACAGACTAGGATGGAGAGATGCAGTGAACCAGAAAGAGAGAGAGCGAGCGGAATGTGAGGACACTATCGTGCCCTCTCCCGAGACGTCGTCAGAAACGGAACGCGTAGAGTCCGTGCGAGCTGACAGACCGAAAGGGAGTGATGCAGTGAACCAGAGCGAGAGAGAGCGAGTGGATGCAGGAAACACTGTGGTGCCCTCTTCGGGTGCACCGCCAACACTGATGGAGCGAGATGACTTTAGTGGAGAGTCGAGTCGGCAACGAAAAAATGCAGTGGAGGCAGAAGAAGAGAGCAGTCAAGAGAGAAGAGAAGAAGAATCTGAGTCGACGATGAAGGGAAAAGAAGAGACGCACGACGCTAGCACGACTTCATGTCACCCGCACGGCATGCTCGACCTGGCGCAGGCCCAAGAAGAGGTAGAGAGGATAATAGTCGAGGGGGATAGGGATCTGGCCAATCAAGGAGCAGAAGATGGAGAGGAGAACGAGGAAGAGAACCCTATAGTGCCAACAGAAGTTACATTGGAGGACCAGGTAGCCGAGATGAGTACAGAAAACCGCCCATTTATAGAGGTGATATTAGGAGGCGGGGTGATACAGGGCACTCCTAGATAGTGGAGTGATGGTGTCCTTGGTAGGGCCAAGAATGTTGGACACGTACGCCAGCCGGCTGCGCAGGGCGACTACGGCCGTCGAGAGTGTCACGGGCGGTATTAATAAGGTACTCGGCGAATTAAAGGTTAACTTGGAGATTGGAAGACAGATGGAGACACTCTCGTTCAAAGCCATTAGAGGGATCGAGCACGACTTCATCCTCGGGATGGATTTCTTCGAATGTTTTGACGTAGAGGTGAGGCCAGCTAAGGAAGTCTGGAGAGCGTATGATGGCGAATCGACGGCCTTGGCCCACCAACATACCGACAGCGATCGCCTCGTGTACAAGGAGTGCGCAGGAATATCTGAGTTGCACGACGGAGAATGAGAGGCGGTAGAGAAGCTAGTAGAAGGGACACTAGATTCAGCCGAGTTTACGCCAGGGCTGACAGCTCTGACGGAACACCATATACATGTCATTAACCCGACACCAATCAAGGAGAAGCCGCGGCGAATGTCTCCGAAGATGCTGAGTATCGTTCAAGAGGAATTGCGAAAAATGAGTGCGGAGGGAATTATAGAACGTTCCGCAAATGATTACTGCAGCGCGCCTGTGATGTTCCGCAAAAGGAACGGCACGTGACAATGAAGGATGCGTATCCATTTCCGAACATGGATTCGATCTTGGATAAATTACGAGGGGCACGATATTTGTCGAAAATAGACTTGAAAGCAGCCTACCACCAGATACCGATGGCACCAGGGAGCAAGAAGTATACCGCTTTCGCCGTGCCTGGCTCTGGACTGTGGCAATTCACGAGGATGCCTTTTGGCCTGACGAACGCCCCTATGACTTTCCAACGTTTGATCGATGCGTTACTGGGACCGGAATTAGAACCCTACGTGTTCGGATATTTGGACGACATTATTGTGGCCACCGAGACGTTTAAGGAACACGTGCATTGACTGAAGGTAGTACTGGAGAAATTAGTGGACGCCAGGCTACAGGTGAATAAGGATAAATATGAGCTCGCTGTACGCAAGTGACATACCTGGGTTTCTTGCTCGACTACGATGGACTGCGATCAGATTCAGCACGAATTAAAACGCTCCTCAATTACCTGAAACCGTCTAACGTACGACAGTTGCGAGGTTTTCTAGGTATCATAGGTTGGTACGAGCGATTTATACCACACGGGGTGGAAATCAAAGTGCCGTTACTCAAGTTGGTGAAGAAGGCGCAGAAGTGAATATGGGGGGAGGAGCAGCAAGACGCTTTTGAGGGACTGGAAGAAGCGTTTACCACCGCACCAGTGCTAGTACGACCCGACTTTTGCAAACCATTTATAGTCCAATGCAATGCTAGTGGGTCAGCAGAGGGGGCAGTACTAGTACAGGAGCACGACGACTGCGAACACCCGATTGTGTATATCAGCCGGGTGTTGAGCTCAGCGGAGAAAAATTACACTACGACAAATTACGACCATACCTCGAAGGTTATCCGTTCACCGCCATCACCGACCACAGCGCGCAGTTGTGGCTAAGAACGATGAAGAAACCAACGGGACAACTAGCACAATGGGCACTGGAGTTGCAGCATTGGAACTTTAAAATCGTACACCAAAAGGAGCGATGCCCAAAGTTCCAGATGCTTTGTCACGATTGAACGAAAAAGAGGCGGAGATAGCTATGTTTACCGAGGTTAAGAATCAGTGGTATCTCGCAAAGCTGCAGGAAGTGACGTGATACCCTCACAAATATTCGGAGTGGAGGATTGAAGAGGGGCTGCTGTACAAGTAGAAACGCAACCCGCGATGACACGTGACGACGCCGCCCTATCATCCGCAGGCGAACCCCGTCGAACGCAGTAATCGCACGCTAAAAACGATGATAGCGACGTTCGTCGACGGAAACCATCGAAGTTGGGATGCTCATCTGTACAAGTTCCGGCACGCCATCAATACGGCAATGCAATCTAGCCTGAGGACGTCACCGTCTTTCCTCAACTATGGTCGACACCGCCGTCCTGTGAAGAGCTTACGAAGAGAAGTGGAGAAAAGAACGCCAGTCCTGAGACTGAGCCCGGAAATATGAATGGAACGCGTCACGCGACTCGACGCGCTGACGGATTTGGTAGCCAAGTTTATCGACGACAGCAGCAAACGACAGAGGGGGGGGGGTTTCGCGGGAAGCGCGAAACGAATTTCGAGATCGGCGACGTGGTTATGCGCCGAGGGCACGTGCTGTCGAATGCTGCTCACGGATTTCCCGCGAAGTTAGCGCCACGGTACGAGGGCCCGTATAAGACTGTGGCGCGATTATCGCCGACGATATATTTGTTAGAAATGGAAGGGAGTAGGAGAAACGCGGAAGTACACGTGGGTGAATTGAATCGTTATATGCCGCCACGCACGGCCTCCAACCTTGCGTTAGTAGGCAACGTAGCGTAGGGGTGATCTAGCATATCATAGATAGGGACCCACTTTCCTTAACATTCATAGTAGAGTTGGGTCTGGGCAATGTTTTGCAATTTTCAGGGTCCTGCAGCCGAAGCCTGGTTGGAACACAGTCACTGACGGCCTTTTCTCTGTTACAGCTCAGCATGTCGCGTACGGTACGTCGCTCGCGTTTCACCCTGCCACGCACCCATCCCCAATACGCGGAATTCGAGCCGGGTCAGGATCTTGTGTACCCAACTCCCGAGAGGCTGGAGGAAATCCGCGCAGTTGCTGGGGAGCCTAGCACTGCCGGATCCCGAGAGTCTCAGGTGACCTGGGTGGACCGGCTAGTGGCCTGACTCGAGTCCCGCGCGTTGGAGAACCGTTAGATAGCCGGCGAGGGTGAGAAGGGGCAGGCGAGTGGCGAAAGCCCCGACCCTCAGCACGACAATCAGCACGGCGAGAAGCACGTTCTACCAGAAGCCAAACGCCCTGAGGAGAAACCCGTTGCAGGAGCGGGAGAGACAGAGCTATTGCTCGTGTCGGAGGCACGCGCAACGAAGGAGCACGCCATCACCAAGGTAAACGAGGCTCCTCGCCTTCGTCGCCCCCGCGACCCGATGCCGGTAGAGGTGGCGGTCTTAACGATCGCCGTCATACCCTAGGCCAGCACGACACCGCCGAAGGCGGAAGAGAACGCTGAGAAGGAAAGTAACGAAGCACAACAGCGCCGGGAAGAGGAGAGGGAGCTTAAGTAAGAAAGAGGGAGAGATAGCATAGCGGCATTGGAGCGAGTGAGAGAGCACAAGTCAGCGGCAGTCTGCGGGCTGCCCGATAGCTTTTAATCCGGAATGACCGTAAGGCGAGAATAAAGAGATAGCGCAGCGGCGTTTGGATAGGAGAGAAGGAAGCGACCGGCACACAATGCGGCAGAGCAGCCAGGTAGAACCTGCACTCCGTGGAGACGCTTACGCGCATAAAGGCGTTTCGCCAACGATCATGACCACCATCAACATTCAAAATTGGCGCGCAACAGGTGGCAGTATCGTGAATACTTGCGCATGCCGCGCCGATCTTCCCCAGCCGCACGAGTCCAATCAGAGCACGACTTACATTTTTTGTAACCTAATTGGAGCACGCGATCGGATGAAGAAGCCGAAATTTCGACCCTAGTAGCACGAAGCTGCCTAGGAGGGGAAATTTACCTATCCAGCGCTAAGGAGTGAGAGAGCAGAAGCGATAGCAGCACGGAGAAGATGACGGAAGCCGGTGCGAAAAGCGACGCGGAGCAGCCATTCTAGTACCGACCGTTGAATTAAGCAGCAACCTTTTTTGTACCGGAGTATTTTTCTTGTGTTGAGAGTAGCGAGAGATAGGGAAAGTAGTGAGGCAGGAGTAGAGTAGTGAGTGGAAAGCGCGGACGAGAAGATAGTGGCAGTAGTAGAGGTGATATAGGGAAATTGGAAGAGCGAGAGAGCACGAGAAAACGCCGGAGGGAACGACCTAGCAGCACGACCAGGACAAGTCAAAGCATACGGTGAGCCCTTACCTTGTTGCGTCGGAGGGCTTGTTCGCTTTCTGCCCCGACCCTTAATTTCTGTAATAATTTCTATATATATATTTTGTGATACGGTTCGCGGCGCGTGAATACGCGACGACGACAGCCCTCTTGGCTAAAATTACGACACGCGGAAAAATCGGTGAATTGTCAGGAATTAAATTTGTAATATTTTCTTATGAGGAATAGTAACGATTTTATTATTTTACTTAGTCTTTTGTGATTTATTTGCGAGTGTTAATATTCATCCTCTCCGTATATTGTCCTTCTACAAGCGTCATTGCTGCCGTATGTATTGCGATCGAGAAGAGGAGAGAACGTTGTCCAGTGGAATTGTCGTCGAGGGTTCTGGCCGCCTCCAGGCCGTTTCGCTTGTCACTCCGATCCGGAGAATAGGGTCATCATCAGCCGAGGCATTAGGGCACGTGGCGAGACCGCACGAGAAGTTACGCGAAGTACCGCACGTCGAGAATATCGTGGCCTGGCGCCCCTCTAAATAAACTCGGCCACGACGGCACTTGACAATCCAAAGAGTTAGAATCGAAGTCGCGAGTTGGGTAATTTGTGAAATATTGGAGCCTTCAGGGCGAGATTGTGCGTGCGATTTGCGGGTCTAAATTTGCAACGTCACAACTAAAGCAATAACTGGATTACTTTTTAGGGAGCCACTGTCCTCACTGTGACGAGAGCTCTTGAAGACGCGGTAGAGTCAAAATGTACAAGCTTAATATAATATTACATTACATTACATTGATAGCTCGCAGTATACGCACAGCTATATTCTTGTTTTTGAGCCCGTTAGAACTCAGCTGTTTGGTTTACGGCTGCGTCAGCTTAGTGTGAGGTGCGCGAGTTATATGACTCAGCGTCTCGAAGCATCTCCGAGCGGGACCCGCATTATCTCACACCTATATGCAAGAGCCGAAGCCGATATAAATGAATAACTATAATCAATGAGATCATATAATCAGTGTAATATAAATATATATGTTATAGCTTTGTACACTCATCTTAAAATATAACGATCAGGCAGTCTTCGTCGGAAACCCTATCTGTAGGACGTTTGAGAAACGAATCTCTTGCTAATAAAATCTCACCATTTTATTGTCTAAAATTTATTTAATTATTCTTACGACAATACCTTGTGTGTTTGAGAAGAGTGTATTGTGTGTGAGTGCGAGATACAGAGTGCACTACAACTTAACTGGCACTCCGGACAGGATACTGCGAGGTTGCTGTAATCTAGATTTTTCTCCAACTACAGGACGAAAATCGTCAAGGAGGGAAGCAACTGGTGTTTCAACCCTTCTATCGCAGTTTTCATACGTCTAGATTGGACCCCACTTTGAACAGAGATTCACCAGGAATCATCAAAGTAAGTCTTTGAAATTCCTTTATATTCCCTCTAACCCTATCCTTTAATAAAATTGACTCTACGCGAAACGTATGAAAAAGTCCAAAGCAAAATGGCAGAAGTTACACTAGAGCAATTTAAAATTAGATTAGCTATATGGCATGACGCTATCCCCATATACGAAGGAGGTACTAAACTCTTGTCGCATTTTCTACAAACATGTGACAAATTTGTCGATCATTTAGCAATAAATGATAACGCGATAAATGGATCATTGTTCGCTTTGACTAAATCACGTATTCGTGGCGAAGCTTTAGATTTAATAGTTGCAAATAATCCGGCTACTTATGCCGAATGTAAAACGCTTTTAACTAACAGATATAAAGACCCCAGTTCTGAGGAATTATTATTTAGCAAACTTAGTAGTTACTGACAATTATCAAACCAATCATATGAAAAATATGCCGATAAAATAAAATACCGTTTAAATAAATTGAAAGAACATATGCAATTAAATATTCAAGACGAAAATGAAATAACAATAAAGAATAGATTTTATGAAAATATTGCAAAAAATACGTTTATTAACGGTATTGAAGAACCCTACCATTCGTATTTAATAAATTTCGAATTAGACGATATTGAAGCATGTTTAACAAAATGCCGTAAACTC
>JAYJLV010111797.1:0-11229 GCA_036873485.1 Torymus texanus | reverse complement strand
CGTAAGAGGCGTCGCGATGGACTGATTATAGCCTTTAAGTTTGATGATTTTTAGGACTTTATCTTGTAATTTTTGCAATTTTTTTAATACATTATTATAAGCTCCACCCCATGCGACAATACCATAACTGGCGATACTATGAAAAAGTGCATAGTATACAGTTAATAAAGCTTTGATATCAAGAAATTTAACAAAATTATGGAAAACGTATAATAATTATCTTAATCTATTAACAACATTAGACATGTGTACGTCCCATCTTAGATGAGAATCTATAGTTATTCCTAAATATTTACAATTCTTGGTAATATTAATACTTGTTTTTCAATCTCTATTATAAGTTCATTGGTAATGTTTTCTTAGTTAGAGCAAATGACATACACTTTCCAACGTTTCGCTGAACTTGGTTGTCAGCCTCTTCAGGGAACTGTTTATTGATAAAAACATATGTAAATTAAAAACAATACGGTATCAAAACAATGTACAAAATCATAAAAAAAATAAACAATTCATAGCTTACTCAGATATAAAAGTTCAGCGAAACGTTGGAAAGTGTAATGTGATGTTTGTTTTTTATTTATGGGTTGACCCTTCCCATCGTATTTCACAGTGTTATTCTTATTCAAATTATGGAGGGTAGTGAAATTAACTATATTCAATTTATCTTCTAGGAGTTTATGATCGACTGTATCGAAACATTAGCTAAATAGAGAGAAGTAGCTAGTATACATTTATCCTCATTAAGATGTTCATAGATTTTTTAAGTAATCGTGGCCAGAGCCTCTCTTGTTCCTCTGCCCTTCACAAAACCGTATTGTTTGTTAGAGATTATGTTATAGTTATCTAAAAAATTGTATAATCTGTTGTACATTAGCCTCTCAAAAACTTTTGCAACATTTGAGATCAAAGAGATAGGCCTATAGTTATTTGTTTGCGTTTTCAATCCAGACTTATGTAGTGGCACTATTTCTGCCTTTTTAAGAGCCTTTGGCCAGATAGCTTTTTTAATCATTAAGTTGAAGATATAAGTAAGAGGGCCCACGATATAAACACTTAACATTTTTAGTACCCTTGTGCTTATACCGTCAGCTCGCTCCTTCAACTTATTAATAATATTATACATTTCTGTTTCGCTAGTGGGTTGTAAAAATATGGTGTTATTATTATAGCGTTTAGTAGGAGGCGTAGCATTATCTTTGAGAGTATCTACGTATATTTGTTGTACTACTTTCTTTCATAAAATTTCAACATTTACTTAGTGTATTTATTTCATTTTCTATTTCATTATGACTAATATCTGGTACTTTATTGCTTAAAGTAATACCAATCGCACCAAAACAATTATTTAACTCGTTTGCAATATCATTTTTATTTTCAATTATTTTGTCTTGTACTTGTAGCTTTTCGATACAATTTTTAGTGTTCTTGGTTGAACGATTTAATTTTTTATTTATAAATTTCCACAGATTTTTACTGTCATTGCCTATCTTTTTGACCTCATAGCTGTCATACATAATTTTAGCCAATTTTACCGTTTTGTTGTATAAATTTACGGAGGCTCTGTACTTTACTTTAAGTTGAACATTGTTTTGATCCTTTTTCGCTTCATCGTATACGCGAAATTAATATGCCTTTCGTTATCCAGGTTTTATTATTACAATCTTTACTTTTATTACTCATCTCCATAATACATTGTTCTATTACATATTTAATATTACCAATTAATTTATCAGTTACACTATCTAGATTATCAATATCACCTAATTCAGCCCAGTTTATGCGTGATGTGTGGTAAGAGATTTTTTTGGCATTTAAGAAAGTTTTCTTTTCTTTTTTTCTACTTCTTTATGAATTTCAATAGTAACTACAAGTGGGTAGTGATCAGTAATCATATTTAGGATTTTATACGATTTTGCGACTAGATCAGATTTAATAAAAAAGTGATCAATACATGTACCATTGATAGAAAAAGTTTCACTAGGCCTTGAAGTACCATTGAAATTAGGAATGTATCCCATACTTAAGAAGTTACATCGGTAATCTTCAGTTAAAGAATGTTTCTTTTTTATGTCAAAATTGAAATCACCAACTATTAGATGGTTTTTGATCTTATTATTTTTATTAATGTATGATTTTATGGCATCGACAAATTTATTTCTTTTATAGTCATGACATCTATACAGAGAAGTGATTTTAATTTTGACATTATTATTAATATTGAATATTAGGCTTAAAAATGAGGAAACCTCAATAATATCAATCTCTTCAGTTTCATTGAAGCCTTCTTTAATATATACAACTACACCATCAGTGATGTTAATTACACTGTTATTATAATACATGTTGTAATTAGGGATATTAAAAAGATTGTAATACTGCAGGTTCCTTGTTTCTGTACAGCCTATGACGTCTGGTTTGACTATTAGCGACATAATGTGAATTTTTAAGTTAAGAAAATTAGCATTTAAATTTCGTATATTTGTGTAGTAAATAGATAAGTTATTTATACTAAAAATGTTATTTAGATCTCTATAATCAGATATTTCATTTTCTGAGACTACAAGGTTATTATTACCTATATTATTTACATTTAACTCTATGTCTTCTCTTTCTTCTTCTACATTATCCATTGTTGTGGAGTGGATTCCATGAGTAGTCTGTCGTTTGTATTATCCTTTGCCTCAAAAATTTGTATGTATCACATCTTCTTATGTTATTGGCTGCGTGCTCTGTGTTTTTATTTACTTTATACTTCGTATTTGAGTTGGTGCAGTTTATACATTTAAGTTTACTTGTATCTGGGCAATCTTTTCTGCATGTTGACCGGCACAGTAACGACAACAAGGATCAGAGGTACACTTTTTTGAACTATGTCCATAGATCCCACACTTGTAACATATATTGATGTTTTAATCATTGAAAACTTTACACCTAACTGTACCCAATGTAGAGTTGTGGTTCGCCTCTCATGATTAATTGATATGCTCCTTTATTCACCTCAAGTATAACCGACCACGTGTTTGATTTTTTTGCAAGATATCTATGTACAACTTTAACAGACCTATCACTTGGTATTTCATTTCTTTGCATAATGTCTTTTTCAATGTCCTGTATATCTCTCAAACTATCATCACAACAAATACAAACTACTTTGAGTCTCGGATTCTTCATCTTTTCAATTTCAACTTCAGCATCAATTTTCTTATTTGACTTTATTAGATTTTCAACATCATTCACATCACTTTTGTTTTTACACTTAAGTATAACTTTTTCTTTTGTGGCTATAGTTTTATCCATTTTTAAGTTGGCTTTTGATGAGATAATAGATTTTGCTTCCTTCATAACCTCTTCTACTTTATCATTATCTTTTGGTTGTATAAAAATAGACGGTATGTTTTCATTTGACGTTGGGCGAGGTATATTGTTTACCATTCGTGCATAAGTATATTGCGACGAAATCGTTTGGTTTTGAAGCTTTTCCTTAAGTAGAGTTATGTTTTCTTTTAATTCACTGTTATGGTCTTTTAGTATATTATTTTTATCCATCAGTTCTTCGTTTAGTCTTTCGAGGTTATGTACTGCGTCTGTAGGTGTACTTGCCAGATTCAAATTTTTACTATTTTTTAAAAGTTTATGCTCTCTTTGTAATTCATCATGCTGAACTTTTAAGTCATCATAATTTTGTTTTGTTGTTTTGTACTGTGCCTTATATTTTTTAGCCTCAGTCATTGATTTATTCAAATCTTCCCTTAATTTTGCACAAATCAGTCTATTGAAATCATTGTTACCATCAGTTTTTGTATCTATCTTGTTTAGACTTGCCTGAGTATGTTCAGTAACAAATAATCAGCACTACTGTAACATACTTAACATTTCTTTTTTTTTTGTACACATTCCTTTTTATGGTATACATTATCGCATAATAAACATACTACTACATCAACAGTATTTTTACTGTGACACTTATAGTTGATATCATAAGGCTCAGCCTCACTACTTGTTGACAATCCCTTGTTGACATGACGGATAGATATAGCTTATATATTACACACACAAACACTGATGAGGCGACGATGAAACTTCCAGGATGTAAAAGGCCTTTTCTTGCTAAAATCGGCGTCAGAATGGATAAGATTTGAGTGCTGTCGAAATTGATAAAACGTTAGAAGTCGAATGATATAAAATAGTAAATTATTTGGTATGAATAAACTGTGTACTTTAAGTAAAATCGCGGAGCCAATATAACTTTACGTACTCGCTTATGCGCCACCTATGTATATGCCCGTAGGATTAACAATTCGGTCACTTAATTCCTTGCCAATATTACAAAAATATGCGTTTGCGTGATTAGCTATTTGTGTAGGGCAATCTATTACTTTATTATCATTAGTTGTTATCTTATTAATTATGGTATCATTTTGCGAGTTGCTACTTATCTTATTTTTTTATAAATTTCCACATTTGCCTAGGATTATTAATATTATTTTTAACTAGATTTTTATCATATCTAATTTATGCTTCCTTAATGACGTTATCAAGTCGCTTAGTGTAGTTCTTATACTCTAGTGTTATTGCATAATTATTCGGTTTCTTGCGAATCTTAATATATAACTGTTCCTTCTTTGCACATGATGCTGTAATTGCTTTTGAGATCCAATCATTTCCTGGGGCTCTTTTTTTATTTTTAGCTTTTAGATATCTGGATTTATTTAAACAATCGTTAATTTCATATATTAATAACGAAGAGGCTTCATCAGGATCATATATTGATTATATAACATCCCAATTTTTCATGATACCAATATTTTCGAGCTTCTTATAATTATAGTGGTAGGTAGCCGTCTCTTTTTCAGGAATTGAGGTTTTGTATTACGCCCGCTCGCGCCCCTCGCGGTCGTACTCACGACGCTATCACGGCGCGGCAGCACCTCGCGGCGTCTCTACAGAAAAAATGTGAAACGCGATACTGACTACCTCGGTAGTATGAGTGTATTTGTGTCTCTCTCTCTCCCCCATGTAAATGAGAGAGAGAGATTGATTTGACTCACACCCCGGTGACGGTTCCTCGCTCAAGAAGAAGGAAGCTTCTCATGCTCGCTCTCTACCTGTTGAACCACCACGAGGCGCACATCTCTTCTCTCTTGGCTCATCAGCATTTTTCACGGCTCAACTCAAGGAAACCATCACTGGCTTATTGTCATTCTGAACATCGACAACTCAACTCACTCTGGATTCTCGCTTCGTACAACTGCTCAGCGTACACACTCAAGGAGCAACACATGGCATTTGTTCGACGCAGTGCACGTGCGCAAGGTAAACTCCTTTCACACAAGATACTCACATACTCAGCACATGGAATCGGCGGATATTCTCACACACAATTAGATCAATAAAATCTAATTGTATAACTCAGCAAACCACATAATTAAATCAATAATATTTAATTATGTAATTTCTCATCAGCAGCAGTGGCAAGGAGAAAACTCAACATTTCATTCGTTATACGGTAAAACTCAAACCTTGGCAAACTCCATTTGTTACACATGTCAGTCTCCCTTTTGAAGGGACTATATTATGCGAAATTTTGTACACACGCAAGTTTCTATTTTATAATACTTAATATAGATCCTGCGACTATTGTAAAATAAAGCTTTTGTATGATAATGTTAATTTGTGAATATTATATGTCAATTCTTATAATATAATGTACACTTTTAATGTGACTTGTTAGAATCAAATTTATTTCAACACCCACAGCATGTCCTCATTTTATATAATTATGCCATTCTCAAACAAGAGGGTAATAATCAGTAAAAGGAACCAACAATTTAAAAGCTTTAGTGACAATAGATTGAGTTTTTATAAACATATTATCAATGCATGTTCCTCCTACCTCGCTGTCATTTGGCCTAGTTATATTTACAAAACCAGGGAAGAAACCCTTTTCCAACATATTGTTTAATAGTTCTCGACTATAATCATCTACTTTCATGATATTAGTATTAAAGTCGCCAACAATTAAATGATTCTTAATATTACTTGTATTATTAATATATGATTTCAAGTTATAAATAAATTCAAGGCAAGGTAAATCATGGCATCTATATAATGATGATATTACAAGAGAGCAGTTGTTATTTAGTGTTATGTGCGTGTTTAACAATTTGAGCCTACCAATTTCAATTGTTTCTGTGATTTCAGATACGCAATCCTTAATATATATATAACTACGCCATCATTTTGATTTATATTACTGTTATTATAATATAGCTTATAACCCTGAATTATAAAATGTTGACAGTTTAGCATATTCCTAGTTTCAGAACACACTATCACATAAGATTTAATCCTTAAGTTCTTAATAAAAACCTCTAATTTTGTATAATTACAATTACAACTTCTAATATTTACATATACTATAAAACTATCATTTTTATTAAAATTCGTATTAAGGCCTTTAAGATTAGGATACGTTACTTCTTCACATATTAATTCTTTTTGAAATTCTTCAATAATATTTACTTGTTGCTCCATTATGTGTCTCGTTATTTACTTGACTTTGCAGATGGTGATGCCGTAGGATCTTCGTTAGTAGATGATTGTTTTGATAAAGCATTATCCGAGTTGGCTACTATAGTGGAATGACGATTTCCTACATTACCTACGTATCTTGGTACAATAGGTCTAATCGGATAATCTGTCATATCTATATATCTGTTTATCTTTTCTTTCCAGTATTTTTCATTTCATTAGCCATGTGATTAACCTCTAAATTCGTTTGATATGGAGAGTTGCTAAAAGAACAGTTTATACATGTAATGTTTGTGGAGTTATCACACTGATTAGTATCGTGTGGACCTGCAAATTTTAAACAACATGGTTTATTTTCACATTTAAGCGGATTATGCTCTAATCTTCCACACATATAACAGGGCTTGATATTTATTAAGTCCTGTATTAATTTACGTATTACTTCGCGGGAGAGACCTCAGCCGTAGCTCTTCCTCCAGCATATCAGAGTAATCTTACTCACCCGTCCTGCTCTCGGTCTGAGTGGATTAGGGGTTCGTATCACTCGCTGTCATCTCTTCTGCCTGGTCTTGAGGCAAGTTCACCTTCTTCCTTTCGTGCTCCGCTCGGCGCAACTCCTTCATCACTGTAGAAGCATGGTCGCAGATCGACTTCCACGCTGCCTCCGATGATAACATCCGCTGGCTGAAGTTATCTGGCGTAAGACGCGTCCTCAGCTGGTCCTCTACAATAGCGCGAGAAGCGCTGAAACGCGGGCCCACAATGAATGCATACTCAGCGTTCTCCTCGACTCCTTCACAAATTGGACAGTCCGGGGTATCTTCATAGGTGAATTTATAAAGATACACTCGGAAACAGCCGTGTCCTGAGATCACTTGCGTGAGATAGTAGTTAAGTTCTCCGTGCAAGCGGTTCACCAACCGCTCCACGTTGGGGATGAGTCAAAGTGTCCATCGTTTCTTTCTGGAGCCATCCCACATCTCTTGCCAGCGGTTGAGGCTCACTTTTCTCGCTTGGACCTTGGCCTCAACGGATCTCTCTTGGTGGTACAGCGTTCTACGCTCAGTAGCCAGCACTTCGGTGGGCAGCATACCCGCAATGATATTGATGGCGTCCTCGGACACCGTGCGATAAGCACAGGCCACTCTCAAAGCACTGATCCAGTAAGCCGCCACAGCCTTCCTCCGGTACTTCTTTATCAGCAGTGCATCAGCCCGTATCGCATAAGTGAGCACTGAGGTAGTCTCAGACACAAGTAATTGCCTCCTCTTCTGTCTGGGATCCCAACATTTGGCATAAGCCGAGATAATGTGGTGGCCACCACAGAGGCTTTGGAGCTGATCTGCTGCACCTGCTCCTTGAAGTTGAGCCTTGCATCCAAAATTCCTCCCAAGTACCGAATGAACCGTTGGGATGTAATCTCGGTATTACCAGCTCTAAGTGTCACCATCTCCATCGTCTTCCTGCTGGATACAAGGATCGCCTCCGTTTTATGTTCCGCAAATTGCAGCCCAATCGAAGACATCCACCTTCTGATCTCCGAGAACACTTGTCTGAAGATCGCGATGGCTTCTTCCAAGATATTTGCGACGATCTCTATTGCCATGACATCTGCGAACTCGGTCAGATTCACTCCCCAGCAATAACAGCGCATTGTACATAATTATCCACAGAAGCGGGCCAAGTACAGAGCCCTGCGGTACTCCTCCGGTCTCTCTGTATGTTTTCGGGCCAGCTTCCGTGTCATAAATTAGAAACCTATTGTGCAGGTACCTTGCTACTATTCTCTGAAGGTACCATGGGACATTAAGCCTTTCCAAGGCCTCCATGATGCACTCTCATCTCGCTGAGTTAAAGGCATTTTTTATGTCGAGAGTAGCGATCAAGCAGTACTTTTTCGATCCCCCCGTATATCTTTTACACACGATAGCTTCCTTGGCGGTGTTGACTACCTTACGTATCGCATCCAGCGTGGAACGCGATCTTCTGAAGCCGTGCTGGTCGTCTGACAATAAGGGATCAACAATCTTCTCCATCCTATTGTAGATAATTCTTTCGAAGATTTTGCCAGCCGTGTCCAGTATGGAGAGCGGGCGATAGGATGACGGATCGTCCGGCGGCTTCTTCCCCTTAGGAAGGAGCAGTAGTCTCTGCCACTTCCACGTATCCGGGAAAGTTCCTTCTTTCAAACACGTGTTATACATGTCCAGGAACATCACCGGTGCTACCTTAATAGCCGTCTCAAGTGCGATGTTCGGAATCTCATCCATACCCGGAGCTTTGTTGTCGTCTACCTTCGATGTTGCCGTCAGCAGCTCCTCATCGGTAGTATCTGAGATTTTTTCACCACTACTCTCCTCTAAGCCGTAATCCTTGTCCTGTTACTCGGGAAAGAGCGTCGAGACTATCTTCTTCAACAGTATCGGACAGGTCGGCGATGGCATTGGCTGACTTTTTAGCCGAGTCATTACTACCTTGTATGGCCTACCCCACTGATCCTCATCGACTTCACTGAGTAGCTCACTCCAGCTTTCAGTTTGGCGCACCTTATAGTTTTTTTCAGCTTCATCGTTGCTGCTTTATGTTTCTCCTCAAGTGCAAAGAACGTTGATTTGCCCCAAGCGCGCTGAGCTAGTCGTCGAGTTCTGTGGCACTGCTTACGGAGGCCGGCTAGGTCCTCGCTCCACCAGTGCACTGGAGGTCGTTGGTCCACATCTTTTTTCCGCGGCATTGTGGTATCACACGCTTCGATTACCCTTCGCATGACCTCCTTCACCTTATCTGTTGCATTTCCATCCGCAATAGAGCTGGTGTCCAGAGCCTCGTAGAAAAGTTGTCCGTCGAATAGCTGGGTTCTCTATCCTCTCGAGTTGGTCTTCGATGGCTTTGGTCCTCGCTTCGGGCTAGTGTGTATCTTCCACAGAATGGCCTAATGGCCCGATGGGTGTATATATCGCTAACCGTCTACGAAAAGCGGTTTCCACGCATAAAGCTGCGGCATACAAATGTAATATCCACAATGGATGAGGCTTCGCCCTTTACGAAAGTAGGTTTGGTGCCAGTGTTAAGCAAGACAACGTCCAAAGCGGGCATTGCCTCGAGCAGAGCCTGCCCCTCTTATTTGTCTTCTTACAGAGCCAGTCAACTGCCCAGGCATTAAAGTCCCCAGCGATGGTTACTGGAGAACGGTCCTTCGCGTCTCTGATCAGCCTGTCAAGAAAGTCCTCGAACTCCTCAATCTTCCATCTGGGCGGAGCATAACAACTGTAGTAATGCCCTCCTTTGACTTTCACCCTCACAAAACCACGATCAGTCTCGCTTATTGTCCTGGAACAGGGACTTTAGACATATTCAGATCGCCGCCGTACCACTTCCATCGGACGCCCTAGGTTGAGTATCCAGATGCCTGTAGGGTTTTGAGAGGATGGTCAAATCCGGCTGCAGCTCTCGTACTGTCTGCATAAGCACGTCATGTGCGGCTTCACAGTGTTGGAGGTTTAACTGAAGCACTCTCATTTTCGACGTTTCGTAGTCGCCTGGAGTGCCTGCGCGTACGCTGGACATCGACCACTACCCGCTATGTGATTCACGGGTTACCTTCCGCCATTCGCAGCGCATAGTATACAATGAGCATTAGCGCTACACTCTGCAACCTCGTGTCCTTCCCTCCACATTTGATACAGCTTTTTGACCTGTCCACTTCGCTCTTACAGCTCCGAGATAGGTGCCCGAAGTTCCAGCACTCAAAACACTCTAGTGGCCTCACCAACTCCCTGATGCAACTGTAAGTCCATCCAATTCGGATGTTCTTTCGTTCCAGGAGCTTTTTTGCTACCGGTGCTAACAGTCTTATGACAGCTGCGTTCCGTTGTATGCGGGAGGCAACGATCTGATTGACGCTAGTGTTACACCACTATCAGTACCTAGATCCCTCCGAATGGCCTTCACGACTTCCTCTTTCGTCGTGATCTCGTACATGTCCTTGAGTTTTACATCGAATTCCTGGACTTTGGACTTAACGATGGCGTTCTCTCCAATCGCCTTCTGGATCACCTGGTACAGTTCAGGTACCTTTTCATAGCTCTCCTTTGTAAGGACTAACAGCAGACTTCCGGTGTTCGTCCTGCGTACTTTGCACTAGGGTGCTGACCCCCTTCAGCGCGTTGTCATTCCTGATATGATCCAGGATTTCTGCATAGCTCATACCCTCATCTTTCTTCTGGACAACATTCGGCATAGCAGGCCGTCCACGCTACTTTTGAGGCTGCTGACAAGGTTTTGTCTGTGACTTCTTACCTGGTCTCCTCTTCTTCTTCTCTTCTTGCCATTTCTCCTCTAAGTTCTCGTCTCCATTCGTGTTGAGTTCCTCAGACGATGGCCCCTCCTCCTACGATTTCCTCTTCTTCTTCTTGTGATCCGTGGATTGCGGTGTGCATCGATCTCTCCCTCTCTTGGCCTTGACCGGGCACCTAACCTTCGGAGTATCTCCAATCTCCATCTCGTTGTTGCCATCCTGCTGCTGCGTCTGTTGTTCCAGCGTAGGCGTTGTCTGCGTATCCGCGACCGACACCGTCTTCGGCTAGTCTATCGCCTCCGCTATTCCACCCAGCTCCGTGATCCAACGCCAGTTGGTTGACATACTCGCCACCTTTCTATGAATTTCCTTGTGGACATTGCTTTTGCCTTTTAGGAATTCAC
>JAYJLV010111786.1:0-11230 GCA_036873485.1 Torymus texanus | reverse complement strand
GTGTGTGTGTGTGTGTGTGTGTGTGTGTGTGTGTGTGTGTGTGTGTGTGTGTATATATATATATATACACACACACAAGCATGTGCAGATCGGCTAATAATTCAGTATATGATTTTTCCGCGGCTATGAGCGCGCGTGGTTATAGCATACTCAACGATAAATCAAACGAGACGTGCTCAACCGCGCATAATGAAATAATATTACAATTGCAGCAGCCCGCAGCTCGCACGGTGCGCGATTTAACAGCATAAACAATGCTTACGACAATGTTTAATAATAACGCGGTATACACCCGCGTTCAATAATAATAATAATAATAATAGTAACAACAACATGTATTATTATTACTATAACTACTACTACTACCACTATCATGCGGTAATATAGTGAAGCCATGCGCGCGTGCGATCGCAAATCCAACCGATAAATTTTACAATCCACCGGTGTTCTATACGATAAAATTACGCGTTTATACATATACATATCTTCATGTGCGTATATACGCGTGCGCTTGTAGAGATCTCATAAATCCTGGAAATTACTTCTTTGAAATTATCCGCGGAGAGCGCTTCATTAATGCGACGTGCTGCTGACGCTCACGTATGTGTATAATATGTATCTCCATACAATCGACGTGAACGACGGCGCTTTGCATTTTTATATACACATACACACATACATGCAGCACTGAAGCGAATGAATGAGAGAGGGAGAGAGAGAGAGAGAGAATCAATCTGCAGTTTTTCGCGAAAGGATTTATTTCGCGCGAGAGAGCCGCTCTCGGAGAGTTATATAACCGCGAATAAACGGATGTGCTGAAAAACACGAAACAATGGTATATGTGTATATATATATATGTATGTGTGTATGTCTGTTAGCTATGCGCAATGATGTAAATTGAAAAAATAGGCTCTTTAATTACACTCGTGCTTATATATACGCATTGACACAATACAAGCGCATGGACTGTAGCATTTTTTTTTTCTCTGTTTTAGCTACACGTGTGTGTGTGTGTATATGTGCGCTAGGCTGCTTTATATTTATGCGCATATTTTAGAATTAAGTTTTTGCCGTCCGGTAATTATGCCCACTATACTCGCGGCTTTTGATTTACGGGGTTTGTGATGTATATATATATATACATATGCACATTTCCATTGGCTTCGTACATGTATATTATATATACATGTATCAACGTACAATTGTAACGTGTATATATATATATATATGTATATTTATACGGTAATTGCTTAATTACGTTGACTTTTGCGCACGTAATAATATAATCACTCGTTTTTTTTTTTTTGCATATACATTATATATACACATATATAAGTGAAAATTGATATTTTTATGGCACGATGGTGCGCATATACGATAATTATATGTATATACACATACGATACTAGCGTTGAAAAAAAAAAGAACGCGCGTGTGCGCACAGAGGCGCGAAATGCAAAACGTGCTATACAGATCGTTCGGGATCTCTAAGCAAGCACAAAAGCTTCGTTATACGATGTTGCTGCTACTACTGCTGTACAATAGTCGCAATGTATATATGTATGTATCAGTATAGTTGCAGAGTTCACGCTGTGTTCAATGTAATACGAGTATATATACGTATGTATGTGTATAAAAGCGTATAATAAATACAATCGAGGGGCGATTTTCAATACGCGAATTATATCTTCTCGCCTCGCTCTGTCTTTTTATTGCTTCGTTGTAAATTTTACATACATATATACGTTATAAGGTAACTTGCGGTTTAGTGTAGCACGAGTCAGTACAAGCCGTAAAATCCACGGCCGATACCGTTAATTAACTCCACACCTATATTTCCATGTATTCACATATCTATATATACATATACTCGTTTTAACATCCACCCAGCTACCAACGCAAGCAATTAAAAAGACGAAAAATTATACGTACGCGATCTTTAGAAAGCCACCGCGCATCGAGTGTGTGTGTATATATATAGTGTAGAAATTTTCGATCTTCTTCTTCGTTCGTAAATTACATGTATATATGTGTCTATATATACACGTATACTTATATCAACCAGGAAAACTGCAACCGATCCGCATTCCTGCCCTGATTATACACATAGACGCCGCACGTGTATACGAGCGCGCGAAAATTCATTAACACAGGTCCATGGAAGACACGTGTGTCCCCCACACCGTATGGGGATTATAGAATCGACGTATAATGTACGATTAATAAGCGGATAATTCGCGCGTTATAAGATTGAAAAATCGATTCTATTAAGCGCAACCACGGATTTACAATCGATGTGTATGTTTGTATAAATATACGCGTACGCTGCGGGTGTCTCTCGGTGTATATACGTGAATAAAGTTCATTCATACGGGTGAAAAAGAAGGTAGAAGAAGAAGAAAGGAGAAGAGAGATAGAGCAGCTACCGGCTTAATAATATTCGGGAAGGATGATTTGTAGGCATAAGGTGGGGAAGCAAAGGTTCTTTTACACTCGCTTTTGTGTTTATTAAGTGTTCCTGACGATTCTTTCAATTAGCTCCATTCTGAGATATCTTCATTCTCTCGTGTGCACGTATGTGTCAACGCTCGTGTCAATTGATTCGTATTATAACACACCCGCTCTTTTCTTTATCCTTATCTTTATATACCTACATACACGGTAAGATTAGCTTTATCTGGATTACATCCACTACTGTAATAATAATAATATCTTCAGCTACTGCTCACAGAATTAACAAACCTCCTCCCCTAATTAACAGGTGAATATCTCACGCGAATGTATAACGGTCCAACCTATATATCTATAACTATATATAAGTCACGCCTATATAGACCTTTTCTTTTTCTTCTTCTTCTTCTTCTTCTTCGTCTTTCGTTCTTTCGTAGCAACCGTGTTATTCGGATGATTTACGCTTGCCGGTTATTGCCAGAGCATGTAAATGCGATTATATATACGGAAGCGCAAACGTTGTGCTCGCGCGCGCGCGAACTTTTCGGAGAACGTAGGACGTTGGAGGCCGTTCCACGGTTAACGAGGTCGTATGGTCGATGAAAACGTTAGGGCTCATTAGTGCGCGATCTTCGAGAGTAGCCTGTGCACGCGTACGCGCAAGCGCAAGCTTGTTAAGTGAGGTGGAGAAAGAGGAGGAGAAGGTGGAGGAGAGAAGTTACGGGAAGAAGCGCGCACGCGTACAGGTGATGTCCTTGTAAGTAGTGGTGGAGAAGAGGAGGGAGGATTTGAAAGAGTATATGAGGTATATTGGGTTTAGGTGGGAATTAATCAACAATGATGTATAGTTATAGTGTAATAGCATTGGTACTAGATTTGATAAATTCCGATTCTATATATAATATACCATACACACATAGGTATAATATGTATATACAGACTCGTGAGCCAAATGTGTCTGGGCCTAACAAGAGGAAGACACCTTTACAGCCTCATTCCGAGCATCAAAAGTCGGATTCAATTAGCCAGGGCAAACAAACGAAACCGAAATCTACTCTCTATCTCTCTCTCTCTCTCTCCTTCATTTTAATAACGTCATAAATAAACAAATTAACTCGAGAGCAGGCGACCCACCTCTATCTCACTCACTCACTCACTCTCTTTAGTGGGATCGATTTCCGAGAAACCGACGGTTCACACGCGCACGCGCGGTCTCTCTGGCTCGTGGGAGGCAGAGAGAGAGAGAGAGAGAGAGAGATGAAGAAAAAAAAAGAAAGAACGAAGAAGAAGACGAGGCGAACGAAGAGAGAATGGAGAACGAAAAAAATCGGCCGTGTGTGTCCTACCTATAAAGTCGCTGTCGCTTGCGAAGAAAAAGAGAGAAGGACGATGCAGCAGAAGCAGCAGCAGCAACAGCAACAGCAGCAGCAGTGGAGCGGTAGTCTCTCTCTTTGTTCGATTTTGTCTTCTCTCTCTCTCTGTCTCTCTTTCACTCTTGGAGGTAGAGAGGCTGCTGAACACGCGGGTATAACATCGCTCTCGCAATTTAAATAAATTCAGACCGTGCGCTGTGTTCGCTCTTCTCGCACGCCTCGACGCCATTATCATCATTCAAATTCTCATATTTTCTCGCGCCTCAGAAAGACAGAGAGAGAGAGAGAGAAAGAGAAGTAACACAACTTCGTGCGTATGCTACATACACGCCCCTAAAACCGAAATACAATTAGCGCGAGGTGTGTAACTGCGCGAGTTATTGACTGTCTTACACGTGCAAATGCTGTACATATATATATATAATATATACGTATATATGCTCGGTAAGTGTACACGTATATACATGTTATATACACGTATTATATATGCGATACACTTTAATATTTATGGGATATATTAAGATGACGAAACTCATCAGAAATTCTGAAATCGCTCTCTTGCGCGCGCGTGGGCCAATTAAAGAACACTCGCTTGCCACAGCAACCGCAGCCCCGAAATTTCAAACAACGAGGAAAAAAGGAAAGAGAGAATAGCTATATATATGTATATATATACATCGTCGTAGTATATGCTAATGCCCAATTAGCGTTGGTCGCTGATTTCGAGACGTGCGCACGCGCGTGCAACGCGCGACAAAGAGAGTACAGAAGGCAAATACCGCGAGTAGCAATTTCCGGTAGCTATATATTGGTGTAGGTGTGTGCGCACGCGCATGCGTTCCTCCTCTCTTTAACGGTCAAGTGACACGGATGCAGCAGCAGCAGCATGTATGTATGTATGTATGTATGTATGTATGTATGTGTGTGGGTATAACTAGACTGTTTATCATATAGATTGGAGCGAGTCATCTCCTTTCTCTCTCTCTCTCTCTCTCTCTTGCGGAGTAACGGCCGATTTCTCGATTTCGCGACGTGAGCGCATATATCCTCGGCTCGTCGATGATGACGACGACGATGATCATGATGATGATGATGATGATGCCTTACGGCTCGATTGCTATGTGTATATCTAATATATGGTATAGAGGAAAAAGGATTAGAGATGCGCGAATTACACAGCTCGTTTATTATATTATATATTGTATTATGAGCATATGTGATCGCATATATATATATAACGATTCTATGGTATACTGCGATGTCTCGCCCATGTACACATGTGCGATATAAAACAATATCGCGAATGCTTGTACGTACATTTATATAGGCAACCCCCGTAAATACTCGGTTTTACGGGGCGACATTAAATTCGGTAGCCACGCCGTAAACAACGAGGCGCGCGATTTTTCTTCTACCTTCCTCTCTTATATATATATATATATATATATACACACACACACACACACACACACACACACACACACACACACATTGCGCGACTTTCACCATGTGCATGAAGTTGTAGGGATTTCGGTGTGTGTATGTGTGCAAAGCGCATGCGTGTTTGCCAGGGTCCTGCGCGCGCGTGGAATCGAATAAGGAACGAAGGAGAGAGAGAGTAAGAACCGAAGGAGAGACAGAGAGAGAGAGAGAGAGAACTTTGCGCGCTAGTGTTAGGAATGTGGTACCACTGCTTGTCACAGTCACACTCACACACATATACACACGTGAGCAAGCAAGCTTCTCTCTCTCTTCGAAGAGTGTTTTATATATATATATATATACACGATGGAACTAGAGAGAGAGAAGAAGCACACCGAAATATCTACACGCGCGTATAGCGACGCGTAATTGCGCGTTTGTTTATGTATCGATCTTTCGAATGTAAATCTCTCTTGCTGTGTCTTTGTCGTCTAGGAAAGAGTAGAGAAAGAGAATATCGCTGGAAGCGTAAAGCAAAGGATCGTAGCAACTGTATGGATTTATGCGCTCGCGCTTGCGGGTGGACGTGTCGACCGTTCGTTCGTTCGTTACACATCATACATGTATATATATATATATATACATTGTATACACAGCTGATGACGAGTCAGCCGCGAGGTGCGATACATATACATACCTATATATGCTAACGGACATGGATAATTGCGCATTTGGCATATATCGATGCGTATATAACACACGCGCATTTGGTTATATATATATGTATACGCGAGAAAATTTTTACGTCGTATATAGGACCAATAGAAAATGGAGCATGTAATGAATTGGAATCGACGAGATGCGCCGATATCTCATGTGGTTGCACAATTTCTTAAAGTATACATACATACATACAAATGCAAAGAACGAATATAATATGCTACTGTTCTCTCTCTCTCTCTCTCGCAAGAGAGACCCACTTTCGGAATGTAACATCGGATGCTGAATACAAACTACAATCCCGCGACTCTCTTCTATATATATATACAGCTAACCTTAAAATAAACTTTTTTCTAATTTGTTCACACACATAGGCTTTTCCTAACAACAACAACGTTCACAAGAGAGTCTCCTTGATCAGCTCGCGCAAGCTATAGGGCTCTCCTCTAGTCACGACTTAGCCAAGGATATACACACACACTCTTTCTCTCTCTCTCTCTCTTTCGAGAAAGATACTTATCTTGGCCTTGCTCGTAAACGCTCGTTTACACGGGGCCGCGCGCGCGTATATGTATATATATATATACTCTCGGAAAACTCTGCCGCACTGAATTTCAATCGCGCGCCCCCGGGCCGAAGAAACATCGCTATAACGCGAACTTAACCGAGGAGGATTAAACTTTCGTCGACGACAACGCGAGACTACCGCTACTTATTTTATTATTATACACTCCCCCGCGGCTGTAACTGCTCTCTTTCTTTCTCTCTCTACGCAAAAACGTCGTAAGTACTCTCTCTCTCTCTCTCTCTCTCTCTCTCTCGTCGTACGAACGTATTCCTCGCACGCAGCAGTTGTTCGGGGAAAAGCGGGAGTTATATCTTTCTTTCTCTCTATGTATACGTGTATATATATATTTGTATGTATGTAAGAGAAAGAAAAAGAGAGAGAGAAAGATTGTGAGAGATAAGAAAGGAGGGAGAACAATCGCTGGTACGACGGTTACGGCGGCTGCTGTTGCTCTCGATCGAATCGATTAAATGCCCTTTTATCGAGAGTCATTGCGAGTAATTAATAACCGAGACGTTCGCTTGGTTGGTAGGTATGAGATAGTTCGCTCACCGGAGAGAACGAGTTGCCGACGCTTGTTCTGATCCTTTTTGCGAGGCGTATTATAAGTAGTTATCTGCGGTGATAAAAAGACCTCGTTTCGTTTTTCCTTGTATATAGGCAGGAGGGGCTTACTACTACTATTCCGTATGTGTCGTTCATTAATTATTCGGAAAAACGTTGTCATTCGTCTTACATGCGCATGTGACTTTATTATGATTGAGGTCTATATGTAGGTTCCTTTCTCGTGATTTACCTTTTTTTTTGGTTTACGGTACGACTATATAGGCTTGGAGTGTATGTATTATATCGTCGAGGAAACGACCTTCGGCTCGAATTATTACGCAAACCGTCGTATATAAACCACTATGCATCGTGTCTATATCGTTACCTTGTATTGTCAAAAGCAAGCGTACAACTGATACGTGTCGAGTTACAACCACGCGTGCTTATCTTCTTCACCATGATACATAATATAATAACTCAATCACCAAATGATTTTTCACACCGCTAATAATATCTCCTCCTCCTTCCCAACACTTGATTTATATTATTGCTAATTGCCGGTCTCCCTGTGAAACCAGAGCATTAGTCCCAACTTTACAACCTTACAGCCCCGAGCTCACACTATATACCATCATTACATCATCGTCATCCCTCATCCACGTATATATGTTCAATCAACTAAATAAATTAACTCCTACCTACATGCACGCGCGCACTGAAAAGAAGCTACATTGTCACTTATATACATATATACCGGCAGCATCAGCAGCAGTGATTCGCAGCGGGCGAGAACTCGAGAACTGTCACATCCGTCACGCGTATAGATATATACGCTAGTGTGTGTGTATATATATATATAACCGGTTTAACCGTGTGCGCTCAGAGAGATGGTATTGTGAGACGTGGGAGAACGCACGATTTGCATAATAAATCGCTGGTCTCACGGTAGCGCAGAGATTTGGCGAGGGCTGGTGGCTCGTTGTGGCTATTAATTAGCGGCGAATATTGGCGCGTGCGCACTATTAATTAACTATATATATACTATATTGCGAGAAGGCTATACGATACGAGTGACATGGTTGTTTGGACGTAGTCGTAAAAAAAAAAACTATTTATGCTAACATGGGTTATAATTGGTTATATACAAGCGCGTGTGTATGTTTTTTTTGGGATAAATCTTATAATGACCGAATATATATATATAGAAATGTGTCGTTAATAGTTATAAAACTACTTTCTCACAGCCTTGCAACAGCGGCAAATATATAAAATCAATCAATCAAAAAAAAATTAATAACGAAAAAAAAAAAAATAAATAAAGAAACACGGTTTCCCACCACTTTTGCCCCGAAAAATCGACCGCTTCTGTGGCGTCTTCACCTCGGTAGATCTAGAGCAGATATCCACATACATACATGTATACATATATATGTATAATGCTCACGTATATATATAGTATGTAGACGTACAGTACCTTCAACCACAAGCAAACTCGGTATTGATTCCCTTCGCGGTATAACATCAGAGCGGCCAAGGGTGTTTCACGCGCGCTTGCGCGCCCTCTCGATAAGATGCCAACGATAAGACACGCGCCCTTATATTAATTTAGCCACGCGCGCCGTCGCTACTGCTGCTGCTGCTCGCGCTTTGACAGTTTCTTTTTTTTTTTTTTTGTTGTCGTCGAGTAGGGAAAGTTTTTTAATTTCCTGGTGGTAGTGGTGAGAGATAGTAGATGTAGATAAGTGGGTTGCCCGCACGGTTCTATAGTATATATATGGTGTGTTGTGAGTCATTAAGGGAAAATGATTGGTAGGTGGGTAGGTTTGTTGTATATAGGTGGGATATGTTAAATGGCTGGAAATGGTTGAACCTGATGGGGTGTGAGTCATGATATTAATATTAAAAGCTAATTTCTAGGAGAGAGATGTGTATGTACGTGAAATAATTCATAGACAAAATGGATTGCTAGTGTGTCGTTGAACTATATGTATATGTATATACGTTCCATAACGGCAATATTACAATTAGAAAATTTCACTCGCACTCTTTGCTATACTATACATATACATATATTTCTTATTCAACTTTCATGAAAGGAAAAAAACACACATACAGATAACCAAATGAAAATTCAACGATCCCCGTCGTCATAGCTCTCCATAAAAAATAATAACTAACGCACACAACTCGTTAGCTATCGCGATAACCCTCATGAAAATTCATTTTTTTTTCTCTCGCGCTCATTTTCCATCAATGCGTACAGCATACACCATCACACTCAACTCTCTATGTGTATGTATATATGTGTCTCGACAGTAAACGTATACGCACGCATGCATGCGCACACGCGCGCATATTATACGCATTTCATTATCCAAGAATTAATCCGTAGGAGCAGCAGCAGCAACAACAACGTCCCAAAAGAGAAAGCCTGCGCGTCCGCTTTCTTTTTTTCTCTCTCTCTCTCTCTGTCTCTCCGTAAAGCGTGGAAAATGCGAATCGACAGAGGACACGTAAAATTCACTGTCCCGAGATGTGAGTTCAAAGACGTGAAGCCGGCCTGGTGTATGTATGTATGTGTGTGTGTCATTCTTTTCAAAGTGGGGGTGGTTAAGTGGCTATGCTGTAGGTTACAGCAGCCGGCGCCGGCTATTATTACCGTCGCAGCGCTTCTTCTTTTTCTTCTTTTCGAGTATGTGTATATATGTGTAAACAGACATAAAGAACTGATCTATTATATTCACGCTAACAGCTTTTAAACTCGTGTTATAGTTGTTCTCTTTTTAATCCTATAAGTTAGCTGTTTCGTACCGATAAAAATATGCACTTCACTCACTTATACACTCACGTACAAACACTTCACTCACTATACATACATACATACATACCACCTAAACGTATCGCTTTCAATCGTCTTGAACACTCGCGCTCTCTCAGCTCGTTAATTCGACGTGAAAAATGACGTCTAGCACCACTCGTACCTTGTATATATATATATATATACACAAACTCACAAGCATGCGCAGGTGTCAGTCGGCGCCATTCCCAGGGCCCTAAAAGCCTCTATACTTTACTCTATACTCTCTCGAGAAGGGATTAAAGGCCTCTCAGTCAGTCAGTCCCTCTTTCTTATTTTTTTTTTCTCTGTAAATCCTCGCCAGGGGCCCACGCGACTTCATTTGTCACGCATGCACACGCGCGTGTGTTGGTCATTAATCACACAGGGCGAAGAGGGCGAAACCGATACGTATATATATGTATATATACGTGATGCGATTTTTCCTAGAGTACAGGGTGGAGCTCGTGGTTTTGTCATTGTGATGGACAATGGAATATCGTTAGTATATTTTGGAAACGAGAAGATGAGAGGTGTGCGGGTATAATAATGGGAGGAGGATACAGGGGGTTTCGTTGGAGTAAGAGATGAGGGAGAGAGAGAGAGAGAAGAGGTATAGGGAGGGAGTGTATTTGTATATGATGTTATTAATGGAAAACAGAGGGCTTTTGGGAATTAGGGATTTATTTGAAAACATTGCTGTGGTTTTGGTATACACCTTAAATTGTGTGTATAATAGCAGTTAAAAGTGTGGGAATATACTACACTTAACCGTCGTTTCATGGATTAAAAAATAATTCACGTTGATTCAAATCATCTTATTGGCACCTGTAATTACATATAATTTATTTAATATGAAAACATCTAAAAAACTAATCATATAAAAAGCTTAAAGACCTATAAAAACACTTGCTAAAACTTTTCTATACACTTTAACCTTATACAATCTCGTATGAAATCCACCTGCAACCTTACCAAATCAAACGCCAGAAGCAGCGAGATCCAAGATCCGATCACTATTCACCTATATAATATAAACTTCATATAATAACACTTCAAACACAAACTAACCGCCTTCCTCTTCACTTTTGTTCTTACAGTCGCTACAGAGCGCAGCGAGGCGGGCGGGCACGAGTTGCGCGAACTGCAAGACCGCAACGACGACGTTGTGGCGGCGAAACCAAGCTGGTGAGCCGGTCTGCAACGCCTGCGGCCTCTACTACAAACTTCACAACGTAAGTTTATATATGGATTATATACATATATATCTTTTTTTCCTTTTTTCTCTATATCTGTTCTTTTTTTTCCAAATCA
>JAYJLV010111775.1:0-11230 GCA_036873485.1 Torymus texanus | reverse complement strand
GTACTGTATTATATTTTGCTTAAAACATTTGATTCGAATATGAAAAATATTATTTAAAAATATTAATAAAAATATTTCATTTTCTATTTTGTAAAAAATGAACGTTTTCTGTTATAAATAATAAAAAAATAAGAATTTATACTATTTATTTTTTAATTTTTTCAATTTTAAATTTAACATATTATATTATTAAATATATAAAATACATTAATTGTAAATAATACGCACTGCACCCGTTCTAGAGCCCTTTCTACTGTCGGCTCTTTCTTAAATGTAGGCTTTTTTCCTATGCTCTTCTCTATTCGTCATATACCAGATCTAAATAGTTGCCATTATTTTTAAGTTATAACAAAATTTGTTAACATGGAATTACTGAAATTAAATGATTGGATTTTTTATTTACGTTATGATTTATGAACATAATCATCCCAGTCGATTCAAGAGCTGTTGATGATAACATAAAGTTTGTTGAATTTCTTTGAGATTTGGGTAATGGCACTTTAAATGATAATACATCATCATTCTTAAGAATCCGTCACCTGAGTCCTTTTACATTAATAAAATATATAATCAAAAGTGAACGTTACATAGATAATCAAACGAAAACAATTTTAATGCGAATACAGCAATAGTAGAGGCGCGCGTAGCGTGCCAATGACTCCAGTTTTCTCTAAAAACATAATAAGTTTGAGAAGACGATCTCGGTTCTTCATGAAATATGCTCAATCTAAGTTAGCGTCAAGTGGCATTTTGGTATAGACAACGGTTAATGTACAAAACTATGCAACTATTTTTAAAAAGTCGCCTGTACGCTTGCATTTCGAAAACATTCGAAATAATTCAATATCTGTTTGCGTTACCATAGAAACTGAATTTTTTTTAATTTGTTGAAGAAACACTTGGAGGGATTCTCGAGCGTTGAGAAACACTAACGAAGTGATTTTCGAACGTCGAAAAAATGACCTATGACCAAATCACGGATTATTTAAATAGCCGTTATTTATTTGACTCTCTCCAGGCCCGATTCCATAAGCATCACAACGCTGAGACGATACGCCCCAAGCTAACCGTCGACATACAAATAGGCATTGATAACAGAAAACTGATGCTACTGCTACTATTCGATTTGAGCAAGCCCTTTGATACCAGATGGTCATATCTAATAAGAATGGAACTTCAACTCGATAGGAGCAAACCTGGGTTTTTCACAGGGTTCTGTCCTGGGTCCCTTAATTTTCTTTGTCTCTATGTTAAGGAATACTACCAGATATATATTTTACGCCGACAATCTCCATATTTACTTACATGGCACCCAAGACCGAATTGTGGAGGATATTACGCGGCTGTCGCATGCGGGGCGAATGGTGGCTGGATGGCGGAGAACTGGCCTTCATCTCAATGCTGGCAAGACAAAAGCAATTCTATTTGGTTCTACAAAAGGTGTTAATTGTATAAATTTATGGCATTTTCCAAGCATTACTATGCGGTCCGGAGAGCTTGTCCCGTTTAGTAGCGAAGTTCCGAGTCTCGGTGTTACACTTGATAGTAAATTAACATGGAAACCAATGTCGAAAACAAATCTTGGAGTGTTCGTCAATTATCTTGCAATACTCGAGATGCATCGAGAAATAATCTCGGAGTATTTTCTGACCGTTGAAAAATAATGTCGGAGTGAATTTCCATCGTCGGATTATTAATGAAAATTTTTTAATTAGGTAATTTTAAATTGCAGCTTCTAAAAGTTTTCGATTTTTTACTTAGAAATGAACATATTTTTTCTGGGCCTTATGAGTCTTTGCAGCAATTACCAATCGTGAAGAAACTATGTTAAGTTTACAAACTTTGTAGCTGCGGGTCCATGATCACAGTTAGAGCGCCGAGAACTCTTAAACTCAGGCTTAATTCCAAATTCACGTTTGGTAAGTATCAAGAAACGTAGTACAAACACTCTAAGTCTTACTCTCTGGTATTATAGTTATCGTCGCCGCAGCATTCTAATTTCGCAGCTGTACGTGTCCGAGAAAACATACCACGAATCACCGCTGTCGCTGTCATCGACGAAAATTTGAGCCCTCCACGCACTTCTACAAGTTCTTTGCTGCCAACGTCGAATAGAATTAATATGAAATTGGGTTATGTAAACAGTAACTTATTGTGCACGTCAACCATCTGAAGTTACGCGTTCGGTTTGTCTAACCTCCACCGAAATAGACGACTTAAATTACACCCCCGCTCCCCCAAAGGAACGACTCCGGTAGATATATGTTTTTAGGGTTGCTAAATCTGAGTCTGGGGTCCGTTTATCCCGATTAGCTCTTGGAAGGTCATTTCAAGCTCAAAAATAGAAAACTTTATCAAAACAGAGAGGAGGTCATTTGGAGGTGATAACAAATTTAAAATAAAGTTTTCAATGGTCATAATTTTTATATACCTCACATTAAGTCTTTATATCTGGTTACTAATGCTTAAACTTCTTTGTTTATTGTATCGAACTACTTTGTTGTCACAAGATCTGTGAAGAGGTTTTATCTTACGTTTTCTTGATGTCATGGTAAATCTTATTTTAATGACCAGCAGTAACTCGCTAGAACTTTTGCATTTCCTTAATATCTTGGGGAAATCATTCTCCATGTTCTTCACTGTAATTCCCACAAATGGGAAGTAATTCACATGAAAATATAGTGAATATAATTTTGAATTGATTGGCAGCCTAGATTTTTAAAGCTCTCTACTAAATTCAATACTATTTCTTTGTAGTTTGTACTCTTTCGATTTCCCAAAAAATTTGTAGGTACTTCTTTAAACCATAACATGCTGATTTCTCCTCATTATTTATGTTCGTAACAAAAATATGATCATTTAACAACTTACGAATTTGTGGTCCATAAAAAATTCCTTCTTTTAATTTAGCATCAATTACGTTGGAAAACTGAGCTCTGAGGTACTTAGTGCATTCACCGCGTTTGTTTAAAGCTTTTACCTATTGTTTCATTAGTTCTAATTTCATCAGAATATATTCTTAAACCAAGATTCGAAAGTTTTTCTAAGAGGCCAGACACTCTTCAAGTAATGATTTTTTCATGTAATTAATCTATCACGACTATCCCACTTACACAAAAGGCATGGAGTTTTTGTGATTCCCAATTATTCTCCTAGTATTATTGTGATGATTTTAACATTCTCACAAATTTCCCATCTATGTTTTTATATTAGATTTCGTTTAAAACTATCTGCAGTATTCTTCTTTCATTGGAACTGAACATACTACGGGATTGAATCGTAGGCATTAGTATTATGCAGTAGTAGTAAGTTTTCAGGCTTGCCTTTGATAAATCTATAAATAGCCTCCACTCATTGGCTTTACAACAATAAGTAAGTTATTAAATCTACAATATCATTACGAAATTCTTTATATCTGTCCCTATAGTATGTCGCTTTCACATTCCCAGCGCCCTTACTATTTGCCATTAACCAAGATGCTAAAAACTTCAATCTATCTTTAGATAGTCCCAAATCTCTGACTAATTCATATACTTTTTCCTGGAATATTGCGCCAGGTTTTTTTATAAAGTCATGTGGAACTTAATCTTCCTCACTACTGTCACTAGTACTATCTCAAATACTTTCATCGTTACTAAGATTTTCTTCTTCTATTTCGTCATATTTTTTCTGAGATTTCAATATGTTTTTGTGCTTCTGAACTTTGATCTCCTTCCATCCTTATTATAATATTGTGTAATATATCTTCTCTTTCAACCGTTAATGATGTATGTACAGGTTTTGCTACGCTCGTAACATCGGCACAGTTTGACTAATTTTCATTACTTATCCCATAAATATTTGTCTTACAGAAATAACAATCTTCCTATGAGCAAAGATTTTTCCACAAGGTAGATACTCTCACTCTTAAATTCTTTTCATTGAAACATTTTACTACAGGAACTACATATGATTTTGGGCATTCCATAAAATTCGTCACTGTGGAGTTTAAAACAAATACTGTTTAATACTTTATCATGTTTTATATGTTCATTAATCTTTCTTCTAGTCTTTCATCGTTATAAAAAGTGTCTACCACCCAGGGTACCTCCTCGTGGTGACGGTGGGCAACGAGTTTTTTTTTATTGGTTTTTGTTTTTGACTAAATCCCTGGGTGAAGACCTTTGTGCAGTCATGGCAGACACAGATAAATCTGTTACGATGTAGGGACTCGGAAACCCAGTATCGGCGATTGAACAGGGTGAGCAAACGGACCCCCAATCGTCGTCATCATGTGACCGCAGCTCTTCGGTAGCGGGAAACTTGGCTACTGATGAGTCTGATGCTACCAGAATGTACCATTTGGGATCGGACGATCATCGGTGCGATCCCTAGTAAAGGGATAGTTTTTGCTGCATATGTAGCAAATACGTAATTCCTTAAAACAGAAGAAAGATCTATGAAGATATAAAATATAAGTATAAAGAAGTATTTGGTTTTTAATTCCAAAGTGAAGAATTTTATTGGGTTCGTAAAATCATATATAGTCCTTGTAGAAAAATTCTTCAAAATTACAGCAATGAAAAGAACTTGAAAATGAATGTTCCTACCTTATGGAAAGATCCTCAATCAGTGGAGGATTGTTACTTTAGTAACATAGACATTAATGGGATAAATAAAAAACAAGGTCTAAACGTAACTATGCTGATGTTCCAAGCGTAACAAAACCAGTGTATAAATCATTGAGTATGGAAGTAGATCAAAGTTTCCAAGTACAGGAAGGCAATGAAATCTCACGACAAGACAATGACGAAATTGAGGAAGAAGATCTTAGTAACGATCAAAGTATATCAGAAAATGCTACTGACAGTAATGACGAAGATTATGTTCCATATGACTTCGTGAAAAAATCTAGAACAATATCCCAAGAAAAAGTAAATGATCTTGTTCGAGATTTGGTACTATCTAAGGATGGATCCGAGTTTTTAGCAGCTTGGTTAAAAGCAAATACTAAGGACACTGGGAAAGAAAAGCGTCCTACTCGGAATAGAGATAAGGAATATCGTAAGTACTTTTCTGAAAAAGAATTCTCCTTAATTTATTGCAATGATATTGTAGATTTAATAAAGCACTTAAAAACAGGATGGTATAAAGCCAATGAGTGGATGTTGTTTATTGATTCATCAAAGAGAATCCTTAAAACTCACTGCTACTGCATAATACTAATGCCTACATGCTTCTATACCCGTAGCATATTCAGTTACAATGAAAGAAGAGTACCGTAATATGCAGATAGTTTTAAACAGAATCTAATATGAAAAACACAGATGGAAAATTTGTGGGGATCTTAGAACTATCACAATAATACTAGGACAACAATCGGGATTCATAAAAACCCCATGCTTTTTGTGTGAGTGGGATAGTCGTGGTAGACAATAATTACGTGAAGAGCATTTTAGAGGAGCATTCGAACCTGCATTTAAGAATATAATACATGAGTCACTTGTTGACTCATCAAAAATCCTTATTCTACCTCTACACATCAAATTGGGACTAATGAAACAATGGGTAAAAGGTTTAAACAAGGACGGTGAATGCTTTAAGTACTTTGGAGCTCCGTTTCCCAACGTAACTGATGCTAAAATGAAGAAAGAAATTTTTGATGAACCACAAATGTAAGTTGTTACATGATCATATGTTTGTTACGAGGATGATTAATAAGGAGAAATCAGCATGGTTATGTTTTAAGAAAGTAACTGAAATTTTTTTTGGAAATCGTAAGAGTACAAACTAGATAGAAATAATATCGAATTTGGTAGAGCGCTTTAAAAATCTAGGCGGCTTAATGAAATTAAAGTTACATTTCTTACATTCTCACGTGGATTACTTCCCAGAAAATTTGGGTTATTACAGTGAAGAACAGGGAGAACGATTTCACCCAGATATTAAGGAAATGGAACGACGGTATCAAGGCAGGTAGGATGTTAATATGTTAGCCTATTACTGCTGGTCATTAAAACAAGATTTATCATTGACACCGAGGAAACGTAAGAGAAATCTACTTCGCAAATCTTCTGACAACAAAGTAGTTCGATACCATAAAAAAGTAATTTAAGCATTAGTATCTTGATATAACGACTTAATGTGGTGTATGTAAAAATTGTGACCATTAAAAACTTTATTTTAAATTTAGTCACCTCTAAACGACCTCTTCCAATGGACCCCGGATTCGGATTCGGCGATCCCAAAAGCATAAATCTACCGTGTTTTTTCTGTTTAAATAAAGTTTTCGATTTCTGTCCTTGAAATGACCTTCCAAGAGCTAATCAGGTCAAACGGTCCCCAAATTTGGATTCAGCGATCCCGAAAACATATATCTACCGGAGTCGTTCCTTTGGGACTTTCCACTTTTTTGTAAGGCTGTGTTATTATTTACTCAAAATCTGTACATTTTCAGGACTTGGGCCCATTAGGAAGATAATAAGCTACAATTTGGATATATTTTAGCACATTTCACTGAGACACAATCTTCCATTTGATTTCCCGGAGGCCTTTAGAAACGCTGTTGCCGTAAACAATTGAAGAGCGCAGTTTTACCTTCAAATCTGACGATACTAGCGCCAAAACAAAGCGACTGTGTAGTACGCCGGAGGCTCCAAATTTTTCTCATCGGTTTATGTATAAATAGTCAATTATGTGATTGAATGAGTTTAGTTAGTTTGAGGTGCAACATTTAATTGTTATTTAACAATAATCACTTCGAATTGAAATCTGTCGTCGTGTTCTATGCTTATCTAGGTACTCTACCTACTAAGTACCTACTTTGTCGCCTAGATGTCTCGTCAAATACTTTTTCACAGCGAGTGACTTGCGTCGATAAACTAAATCCTTATTTACTTATAGAATGTCTTTTTAATATATACTTCCGTATATGTATGAATAATGCACGGCATTTGTGTCTGTTACAACGTATATGTTGAGATTTGTAATGGTCAAGTGATTGGTCCACACTTTTTCGAACGTACTATTAATGGTCGAATGCACTTCGAATTTCTCGAAAATGATTTACCTGGATACCTGGGAAATGTTCTACTTCAAGTCCGACTACATTTATGGTATCAACAAGATATTATTTATGCTCTTTATACTCGTAACATACAAATATTTTTGAATCAACGACTCCTAAATCGATGGGTAGGGCGAGGTGGACCATTTTTGGGCCTTCCAGATCATCGGATTAAACTCAACTTGACTTTTTATGGAGTTTCGTAAGAAATGCTGCTTTTTTCTTCTAAAGGTATGGACATCAGACCATGTCCTTAAAATTCTGCATATAGTCACGTATAGTCAATATTTTATAACTTCTCATGAACGAATATATGTCGTGGATATTCTCTCTATTATGAAAAAATTTGCGCAAACCATATACAACACCAGCATCTGCACAGTTCGTACTTATATGAGAATCACACTAATGTACACAGATATGTAGTTGATATATTGTGAATCACTTCAATATTAAGAGTATACTAAAAACTTTTGTATAGTCAGGTAGAATTAAATAAGCGCTGTCAATGGCGATAAAGAACTTAATAGTCACACTTATACAACTTATGTAAATAACATTAAATGGCGGAGTCAATGTGAATAGCTGTGCTTGCCTAGAAGTCACCTAGCGATCAAAGAAAATGCTCATCTCTTATGTTCTGCTCTGAATATAGTGTACACCGTTAAAATAGTTGAGATACGTCTATTCGGCTGGCGTTGAATTTACTCCCCCAGTTCCTCCCGTCGAAGTACTCCTAGGTATCTCTCGCTACATTGCTTCTTTCTTTGTTAACGGTACTATGAATAATGTTGTTTGCATCCGTTCCAACATACTAATTTAATGAATTCTCAGTCGTAACATTCGTGCCCTACTTTTATTTTACTCTTTATCATGGGGCAGATAGACCTTCTCATTGCCTGTTTACATTTTGCAAGCTGAACAAAAATCCACAGCACCTGGTTTAGTTAGTCAACTATTACTCATTTGAACAAGTGATTGGCAAGTAATAAATATTTACTTACATATTAAATAATTAATTAGACGTTACGAACACTTTTAATTGACGATTGATTAGTTGATTGTTTATTAAATACTCGTTGAATTAACGGTTAAAGAATTAAAATAATATCTAAATGTGGTAAGTCAATTCTGACCTTTGAATGATGTTTCGGGGAGTCAGAATACATATTGATTTGGTGATCTTGTCTCTATTGCATATCACTTTTTCATTTATTTTCTTATTTTAGCATGATAATTATATTTAGAGTACTCATGTTGAAAAATTTATGTAATTGAAGTTAAGATGTCGCTTCTGTCTTGCTTCTGACTAGCATATCAGATAATTGTATAAATAACTGCAATAAAATTAATGACAGAAGAATAGTCGAGAAATAGTAATATAATAATTGATAAAAATATAAATTTTCAGTCACCTTTACCGAAGGGATATCCCTTATCATCATCAGCCATGCTCTTTGATGACGACCCAGGAATTATGTCAGAAGTGGAGACATCTAGTACTGGATTCCGACGAGGTGGAAAACAGCGAAGCAGTTTGCCAGTCGTGAGAACTCCTAGTAAGACACTTGAACGACCATTAGGTGCGTTTTTTTTATCTAATATATATGTTAAGCCTTGATATTTTTCTAGTACCAGTAAAATGTAATTAAGAGAAATTTATTGAACAAACTCAATAATTTTCCGTCATGTACCCCTCTTCCTGATACTCGTAGCTTACGACGTGTTAGTTCGGGAAAGTCTTTCTCCCTTCATGCTAGGGGTTAATCTCAATCTTAGTGATGTGGCCGGAGAATGCGGTAATAATGGGTTTCATCGTAAGATTCAATCGCTTCACTTGACTCACTTGTTCATGATACGGGGAAACCATCATAACTCTGCACATATTGAGAAATAAGTTGTTCTTGTTAAATTTTATCCCATTGTTTGAGTAAAAAGCTTCGGGCAAAAGTGAAGCAAAACTCTCTGCTCGAAATTTCTTCAAATTGTATACCAATCCACTTTACCAATCGACAAGAATGTAATCCACCTAGTAAATAGGTTTACATAAACAGGTATTTGTAGTTTGGCGTTGTCTTTTGCCAAGGGCCCATACTGAAAAATCAATTAATTTTGCATTAAACTGATAAAAACTTTGCACATAGATGGCCAGTGATAATTAACTATGTCGTGCACGTGCATTTTTGCTTAGCCTAAGTGATCTCCAAGTTGTTATACTTGTTACACAAATACACTCACTTACTCCATACAATTATGAAGTTAGGCATATCCGGAAACGTTGCAGAATACTCAGACTTAGGAGAACGCGGGCGCTGTCCAAAACAAGACTAATCGCTTGCGTCAACAGGGGTTACTTATTGTTGAGCAACCTTTCATGTCATCAGTATCTATAATATATATATATATATATATATCAGTATCTACATTATTTAATTAATATATGTGATTAAACGGTGAGAGAGAAAAATGACAAGATAATATAAAATTTTATAAAAATGCAACATACTCGACCACAACTTCTTGAATATTTTTTATTCCGTGCGCCTTACATTATGATTTAAAGCGATAGATGGATAGATGGTTCTTAATTTTTTATCACGGTAGAAGTATTAATCGATTGGCTTTATTGGATATTATTAAAGCTCTATGACATATCATTTTTATGGTTAAACAATGGAGAAAAATTGCTTGCCTTGGTCACTGTATGTCCATCGGACTTACCAGTTTGCCACTGTTTTCATCCGTGCGTCTGTAGAGGTCACCGTTCTTCCTATTTCTTTACTGTTCTCATGGATCCTTTTTCGCTCTTAGGCTAAGTGGTCGACTGGAACAGCATCGAGCAGTCCGTGGCTCAGTAGGCTAAGGCCGCACGTTTTATCTAGCGGAAAATCGGTGGCTCAAGGAGTCGAGGATTTGTTTTCTGGTGAAGTCACTCAGATTTTTTCTGAGTTTCTGTTTATCGGGAAACGAATCGTGGACATCAGCTGTTTTGGGGCAGGTTTTTCCCTAGAATTTTTCGATGAGAAAAATTACAGATTTTTTCTTGCCTCACGAGCGTATGCGAAGCAGTGGTAGAAAATCTATAGGTAAGGTAGTTAGTCCGATGCTTCTACAGTGAGCACCAATCTGACTAGTCTTCTAACCGGAGAAGCTTCCCAGGATATAAAAAAAAACGGATGCACATGCTGGGCCCGATGAGGCTGCAGGTGGGTAAACCCCAGAAAACCTGGAACGACCTCGGCAATCACCAGCACTGCCGTCTCCGAGACGGTGCGTTACACGGACACGATGTACAGAGACTACTTCTTTGCACCATCGCGATTGCCTTTCGGTACATTTTTATTAGCATCGAGACCCCTGTCTAAATTTCGACCTTGTACAGGAACACCGTATGCTAGGGTTTGGTCTTCTCGTATTCCCTTTAAGGCATAGGTAGCCGTCTTTGAAGATGCTGTGTTAGCAACGGATCCCATGTGCAGCCAGAAACTCACCCCCGTATTCAGGGTTACCCCCAGGTACTCAGCAACCCTTCTATACAGATTTCATAATGATTTGTTTAATACATATTATTCAAATACTTATAAAAATGTTAGTATAGGGTATATCGGGGTCGTTGATTATAAATCTATCATCAAATATTTAGGCACGACCGTTTCTCGGGAGAGCCTTATATATTCATCAGAGTGAAAATTGTAACACATCATAATATAAACATATAGAGAATCAAAAATATTTTCCCCCATGAATGAGTTCATTTGAAGCGTTTCCTACGATGTATGTATTTACGTACGTAGTCAAGGTTATAGATTATCTCAAAGAATTTTGGGCCGATCTCATAGACATTTGACCAAACACTTGTCTAATTCTAGGGAGGGCCCTGTCTTAATTTCAGAAAGATCCTCAGTCATTTTCGGCTATAACTCCACAGGATTTGACTTTAGACAGAAATATTAAATACAAAAGTTGTAGACAATAATAATACAAAACTTACCTCTCTATAACATTTTTTTATGAAATCAACTCCTGATGAGTTAAAGGTAAAAGATCGATTTCAAATAGCTAAGAACGTTAAAAAAGACGCATTTTGGACTATAACCCTAATAAAAAAAATCACGTGAGTACTCACGTGATGTTTTCGACGATTTTCCCACGTGAGTTCTCGTGTGATTTCTCACGTGGATACTC
>JAYJLV010111754.1:0-10000 GCA_036873485.1 Torymus texanus | reverse complement strand
AATAGTCAACTAACCAGGGTTCGGTAAAACGATATGATATTATCAAATTAAAATTGCATAACTTGGAGAAAATTCTAATTGGAGCAATGAAAAGTGTATAAGTTTCATAAAATAATTAGTTAAATTAAAAAACAACATTAAATTAGTCTGATAAAAAAGTCTATAATATATTTTCTTCTAAACGCAGTTAACATTTTTAAATGGGTGGAGATAATAATATAAAATTGACACTTAATTTTGTAGTGTTCGCAACACATTGTTTGCGAAATAACGACTGAGTTTTCCTCGAATATCATTCAGAGGCCGGCTGTGTGTGTGTGTGTGTGTGTATGTACTAAGGTGCAATTATTCTGCGCGTGATACAGAGTAAACTGTTCAAGATGGCTTATCGAAAAATAAGTAACAGGTCGACAAATTATACTACTTAACGTATGGCCGATAAAACACAATGCTCTTAAAATTAATCTTTTTATCTGTGCGCGCGGGTAAATGTCTTTAGCTACATTGCGAATTCCACTATGAAGACTTGAGTAACGACTCCAGGGAATGAATTAAGCAAAACAATAATATCCTGAAAGACATTTTCTCATTATGAAAAGAAAAAAAAAAGCGAAAAACATTGTGTTAGCCACAAATTAACGACCGACAAGGATCTACGAGATCTTTATATTTGTAAGTACTTTATGAAAATATGTCGTTAACAGTCAAGATTGTCCGGTGAAAATTATGTGTGGGTGAGTAAGTATTTTTACGCTTGAAGAGTTTTCTTTGAAATGCACGTCGATATTAAATTTTAATGCTCAACCAGCGCTATTTCTCTTAGACACTGTTTCCCATACCAATTTATTGTATATACATACTAATATAATAATAAATTCACTTATCAATACCTTTTACATAAAAATATATCTTTCTACTTCTACCTAAACAAAAAGCAACCTACGAAATCCTTTATCTTTTTCTCGTCGTCATCCACACCACTCATCCTCTGCCCCAGATCCAGAAAAACTCTCTAGCTGTACTGGCTCCGCAATCCCGCGCTTACACGCATTCCACCAACCCATACCCGGCCACGTAAACGGCAGCAAAATAAAAAAAAAAGAAACACCAGAAACAAGAGCCACAGATGCATACACGTATATATCTGCTTTACCCCTTTGTCCTATGTAATTACCGCGCTCGCTACAAACTCGGCCTTCAACGTTGCAATTTGTCAAGGCTACACCAAGTATTCCTTCCATGCAGTTCATGCATTGTATGTACATATATCGGCTATAGAGGCTTGCACGCGCGCTTCTTCCCACCACGACGCGATAGCATCTGAGCGCGCCGCAGTCCATCCATTTTCGAGGCAGTGGACGGATATATCGGAGGCGCGACGAAGACGCGGGCGCGAATATTTGACGCCTGTGCCAGGGGTACAATATACGTATAGGTGTATAAGTGAGGGAAGAGATTCTTGACGTGCCTCGTCGTATGAGCGATCTTCGTTGGCGATCGCGATTGGACATTCCGATAATTTCTTTTGGTTTCGGGACTTGAGGTTTACGAGGGCAAAGGTGATTGTTAATCTTAACCCTTTGGTTAGATTGTTTTTTCGTATAATGGTGGGAATTGTAATTGTATTGCTTTATGTTCGTACTTTTGTAATATGGAGCTGATTATGTAAGGGAATTGCCCTACATAGTAAACGTATCATTTTTATAAGTTATGCGGGTTTGATTAGAATTCGAAGTTTTTGAAAATTTTCTTCATTATTGTCTATTTACGATCTATGTACTCGCAAATATCTCCGCTATTCTATACTCCTACTTATTACTAATCACCGTCACGGTAATTAGAAAGCTTAACACAGACACACACATAGCAATCCCTTTACTCGAAAAATCACAATCTGAAAAACAAAAGCATCACACTATATATACTCTCACCGCTGAAATCAACAGGCCGTAACAGTCGATTAAAAATCGTCCGAGCTATTTATCAGCCGAAAGTGAATTTAGAAGCTGACATTTCGTGCATATACGTCCGTCTACTCTATCGTTGTTTTTTTTTCCTTCCACTTCTGACCCCCTCTTGCCACCCCCCGCCTGCGTGTTCCTCCTCTTTTTTGCGCGGATATACGGCGCGCGTGTCCTATCTAGATGAGATCTTGTTTTCCGTGCGCCAGAGGCCCCCCGCGGTGAGAGTCCGCGCGCGATTCGTTGTTCCGTGGTGCTGTCTTTCTCTCTCTCTCTCTATCTCTCTCTCGCCCGCTCGCGCGTGCAAGCGTACACACTTTTCTGAAAATCACGCGCCGCTGTACAACACGGTGACCGGCATCTTTCTGTCGGAGAAGAGAGAGACAGAGAGAGAGAGAAAGAAAAAAGGAGCAGCCGACATCCTCCGTTGTCCATTTGTCGGTGCGAGGAGAAAACTAAGTCGATGTCGGTCGTGTTCACCAGGATAGCGGGTATAGGTGTTTTCGAAGCGATTTGCTGGCTTTTGAGAGCGAGTTTCGTTTGTGTCTTGAAGAATAATAAGTACCGTTTGAAATAATTTAGTTTATTTTGCATTATGAATAATATATATATAGTATTAGTGATTATCGTGATCGCAAAATATTTGTATAATTATATTATAAAACATGTAAAATATTTCGTGTATACTATATAACTGGTACGGCAACATTTTCCTTCTGATAACTAATTAATACGTGCAAATTTTTAAAAAATTTCAGAAACACTGTACAAATTTACGATAATATTTCATGTACGTTGAAACTTGTTCGCGCTAATGCCATTAAAGCTATATATAAACGCGAAATAATTAAACACTAAATTTGAAATACAGAAGCCGCGTCGTATACACTTGATTACACCGAACCAGCAATTAATTAAAAAAATTCACTTTTTACAGTAATTTCAATAAAAAACGAGACAGCGAACGAGTACGGTCAAAATTTACACACTCAATAATTGATGCATCAATTTCCAAAAATGTCGAGAAAACGGTACACACACACACGCGCGCGCATGTATAAACCTACAACACGGGGGTAAAAGCGCACCGACGTCGTTTAATGATAAAAAAGAACAACCTTATGTATATACACAAGCGTCGTGCGTCAGCGCCGTCAATGTTCTCTCACGGCGGGCTAAGCAATTTGCGCTCTTATACCCAATCCTTCCGCTTTGCCCTGCGCCGAAAATATCAAGCTTTTTCGGAAAAAAGGCTCCGACACATTGGGAGTAATCAAAGAAGCTGTATAATATGTATAGGGTAAAAGAAAAAGGAGGAAACAAGAATGCAGCCGTTTTATGGCGTCCTAATTGGGACACGAGACAGAGACATCAATGGCGGCGCTTTTAGCACTGGTCGCTATGTAGTAAAGCACAACACGCGGCGGCGACGACTAGGGTGTAAACTCAGGATTTTTAGTGTCACTCGGCGCCTTTTTTCACCCGACCTCCATGTATATAAACTTCGTCTCTCTAGGTCTCCCCCTTCTCTACGATCCATGCTGTTTATGGAACCGTGGGCACGCAACCGCCCCCGTAAAATGTAATACGTTTTAATAAAGGGTGCAGAGCGTGTGCGTCTTCCATTTTCGGTCGCCCTATTGTCTTGTAAACGAAGTGCGACGCGCTCCCTTTGTGCCTCAATTTTCGGGATTTTTCACTGCCACACGGTCGCTCCCTCTCGTATTTTTTTTTTGTCGAGCGCAGCGAACATGGGTAAAAAAGAAACAGAGAAAGAGAGCGAGAGAGAGAGAGGAAGGTTTCGGATACGCTATACGCACGCGCGCGTGCGATGCTCTTTTTTACTATGACGAAAACTATGAAAGACCGTTGTTTGTATAGCGGCGAACGCGCGCGGATGGCGAAGAATGCGCGGGTATACGGGCAAATACGCAGTGACGTGCGGGGTGGGCGTAAAAATGAAAATATTTTTTGCAGGTTGGTATTGCAATTGTTTTCGTTAATTAATTGTTGTAAAGAAAATTAAAAATTTATACACGCCGGTAAAATATATTTTTAAATATATAAATATATCTTAAAAATTATTTATATCGTTTATTAAAAATACACATCAATTTTAATAATAAAAGGTGTATATATATTGGTTACATTTAACGCACTGAAAAGTTAACGAATTTTATAAAATTAATGAAACTTAAACAAGCAGTATGTACTTAATATGGTTGCAGATAATAAATCCATATATATTCATTAATATTTCATTCAAATTACATATAAAATCCGCGTATAATAAGCTTATAATACAGAAACGAATCATATATTTATACGCTTTACAATTTCCAAAAGAGAATTTTTCAATTCTGAGTGTATAATACAGATTCAACCGCATCTGTCCCAGCATATATATACTCAGACTAACATGTTCCTCGTCATCTGAAGAAAAACGAGCGCTACGACGAGACTACTACCTTGTTTCGATTTCGGTGAGTCACATATAAGCGCGTCACACAGCCGCCGCGCCGAATTAATTACACGCCTGCCGAATATACAATGTCCTCCTCCCTCTCCCATTCTCGTTCGGGACGAGAGGAACAACGACCAATATCGATGCCGCGGTCGACACACTGATTTCCTTGTAATTAGAAATTTATACACTAGTCCGTCGACGTGTTATTCAAATGCGACACTATATATATATGTGTGTGCGCATGCAGTGCACTTTGTACGCAGAGCCGACACGTGGATTATAAACACACGGCTGGCGCCGGACACGAGCGAATTATTTATTAGCGACAATGACGCGCGTATATGGATCGTTAATTATTTCACTGATGATGGGACTTGCGGATAGACGACGCTTTAGGAATTCTTTTCCAGCTAATCGCATGGTAGATTCGGAAGAATGATCGGTTCGCAGTTTTTATAGTTCATAGAAATTAGATGGGATGTGATTTTTTTTCTTGAAATGTTATACCTATGGGTAATACCGAATAAAGTATGAGCATACCGATGATGAGTATATGGTCCACTATGGCTTTACTTTTCGACTTGACAATAAACTAATAAACCACTTACGTGTTTAATATTTAAGAAAGCAAATAAAATAAAGAGAAAAATCAAGTTCATTACCAGACTATTCGAGTATAGTAAAACGATTTTGAACTGTTCGCGCCACCTGAGAAAACCGCGCAGTTTCGAAAAAAAAAAAAAAATAACCGATTCGTTTATAACACCGAGGGACAGATAACATCTAGGCCATGGGCTCGAACTTACCTCTCGGTTTATTATTGGCCTCCAATATGGGAAACAGCCATTATCCCGGGGCTTTAACAGATTGCGCAGCTGGTTTACAGCTATAGCTATAGGTAGCTTTCACCTTCTTCCAACCGTGTGCGCATCCATCTGTACCCACGTGCTCGATTGCGTTCACGCCTCTTCGTGGTAGGTAAATAAATGCGATTTATCCTCTCTGATTCTCAATATACCTAGCATATGCAACATAGCGATATATTTTATTGAACAGAGAGTATATATATATATATATATACGTTGATATACAGCCGTTGAAATCAGATTGATTGGACCGAAGCTATGATTGTTTATATCTGAATGGTAGTTTGAATGCAGAAGAAAGTTCAAAGTTTAATCAGAAGATCGTTAGTATAGCGCATGAAGAAAAAGAATTGATTTTGAATTTGAACGTTTACGATTTGTTACGTATAGAGTGAAAAAGTGAATGGCGGTATTATTGCTCTCCTATCACTCGATTTTCCAATCACAATGCTGAGTTAATCAATCTGGTTTCGATCTAATATTGATTAAGATGGTGTTATGAAAACCTGATCACGTATTCATGGAAGAGTCGATGCCTTTCTCTTGTTGTTCGCAGGAAAAATATAATCGGTAGTCTTGAATGCTAAATCTCTATTAGGAAAGTTCATTCGACAGATACTCTAATGAAACAATATTAATTCATTTATTGAAATAATTAATTAGAATAAAAAGAAAAAAGTTTAAACACTAAAGTTATCCTTCAATTTAGATATATACGTTTACTTTCCAACCATATATAATGTACACACTGGTGCTATTTCTATTCCGTTCATCATTAGCTCACCTAATTCATCTAAACGGCCATTAAAACGACCATAAACTAAATTGCTTCACTTAGAACCAATTCTGCGCGCAAAATATTTTGACACAGCCGTACAATACGGTTTTGTGATCCGCTCTTTTCTCTCCATTCTCAACTGCGCGTTGAAAAGGCATAAATAGAGCCAACGTATTATATAGAACAATCGCACACTGAACCAACAACACACACATACATATACGGATAATTCCCGAAAGCACCACTCCGCAGCAGTCATTAATTTTCTAATCAGACACTTTTGGCCGGGGCCAGAAAGCACGCGATTGGTCTCTTGGTCGTCGCAGCTGGCTCGAGCCACCGTTGTATACACAAGCTGCCCAATGAAAAGAACGAGACGCAGCGTAGCGACGATATAGCCTCTCTCGTTCTAAGAGAGAGAGAGAGCCGCTGCACAAAGAGAACGAGAGAAGGAGTGAAATATGGCAAGAGAGAGAGAGAGAAAGAGTGGGCGCACAGGCGCTGACTTTTAATTTAAACTACCCCGTATGTGTGTGTGTGTGTGTGTGTGTGTGTGTTATGCGATCGCGGTCGAGATACTATATATACATATACTGGCCCGACCCAGTGAGCGCCGGCCCCAAGGATTATATATATGTGACCGTAATATAGTTGAGCGCACGATAGTCACGACCTAAGAGGGGGTGTTAATGACTCCAGTGGGGGGGAAGACACCAGTAGGGGGTGTCTTCCGGAAGGCGCTCCTTTATTTTTTAACCCCTCCCGTACATATATACTTGCGCCTCTTTATGACCTTTCACCACCATCGCTCGCGCGATGACTATAGCGCAGGGGAGCAAAGCGCAAACCCACCGATGATAATCACCTACATGCGTGATAGTTAAGCGTTTGTTATAGCGAAGGCTGGTTATATATATATACGTGAACGTGAGATTTAATTAACGCGATTTATGGACTTTTGCACGTGGCGGTTGTGTGTGTCGCGAGCGCGATTCAGCCGTTCTATATATATATATATACTGTCGTTGTAGCGATAGGGATGGTGTAAATGGTTAGGGTAGGAAGAGAGGAAGTGATAATTAACGAGACGTGAGCCGTGTGGGAGTTGTTTTGAATGGAAGCTGCGTGTTGACGTGCATGGTTGATGTCTTTTGACGTCATGTTGATGACGGGAGAACGAAACTGCGATTGATTAATTCGGGTTACAATGGGTAGCTGGATTCGTCGTTTTCAACGTTACTGTTGATGTCGAAAATTTGTGGAATGAAAATATAATGATGTCTGCGCATTTGGATTCTGCATTATAATCCGGATGTTCTCAAAAAGTTGATTGAATATATTATTTGAGGTTGTTAAAAGTTGACTGAATGCAATGGTACAAGAAACTGTATGAAAAAAAAGGATGGTGGATGCAAATGGTGTTTTTATTCTTAGTTTATTGTACCGTTATAAATGCGAGATATTTATAGAGAAAGATTTATTATAAAACCTACACCGCATTGTATGTAGGTTCAATTTTAACACGTGCTTTTCACCTTTTCTCGCACACCGATGACTAAGATGAAAAAGATAGAAAGTCCCAACGCGCTCTGAAACTAAAGCAGCATATTATATGCGCGTAAAATCCAATTAAATCATATCTATGGACATTGGGTCTAGAGCATTGCCACCTAAGCATAAAACAATTATCACCTACATCTAGAACATGATAATCAGAAACCTTTCACAAAGAATAATTTAATTGTAACGTATGTAAACATAATAAATTATAAGGATAATTTTAATTTAGAGAATATAATGATAAAGATCTTGAAATTATTTTTATCACGCAAAACTAGAGTATCTGTAACAAGCGGAAAAAGTTTTGTTAATTAATAGCAGGTACAATAAATTATGTAGAAAAAAAAAGTTAACATTCAATTTTAACACTTGTAAATATTTTCACAATTCAACTTATTCCTCTTTACTTTCGCTATACCCAATCCACGTCGCTTTTATTAGCCAAGCACAACAAAAATATCCTAGACATCTTCAATTAATTCTTCTTTACATCGCATCTCGACTTCCCACACCAATTCACGAATCAACAGCCTCTACCCCTATACTTCGACACTCCACCAATCCCCCTTCAATTTCCAAAGCAAACCACAACTGACCAACCGCACCCCCCTTCTACCACCCTAACGTTCACAATCACACTTCTCTCCACTGCTCTCTTAGAACAAAAAGCAAAAGAAACCAAGCATATTGTATCCACTATATACTCAACCCCGCTCTCTCTCTCTCTCTCTCTCTTTTTGCTAGTGAAAAATCAAAAGAGCATCATTAGCGCGCAAGTGCTAGAACAAGAGCTTATATAATATCGCTAACAGACATACACGCGCTCTTCTACTCTCTATATGTACGCGCTTACACCCCCATAGCACACGACTATTATTATTGCTCGCGGTGGTCGTAATCTCTTTGTGACCCTCACTCTCTCTTTCTCTCTCTCTATCTCCCTGTCAAGAAAGATCGCCACACACGCGCGTCGTGCACGTGTAATCAGACGAGAGCGCGCGCACGCGAGAGAGAGAGAGAGAGAGACGAGAAGACTCGTATAACCGCACTGCCGTTTGGCGTCTGCCGCAAGGAGAAGATCAGTATCGTTCTCTCTCTCTCTCTCTCTCTCCCTTGAAGCGCGAGCAAGCGTGGCACACGAGTAGGAGAGATGGAACGCCGACAGCTTGACAAATTACTCTCTGATTCGCGTTTTCGCTAAAATCAATCACTACGAGGGCCGCGAGGGAAGTGCGCGCACTCTTAGTCTCTCTGTCACCTCACGGGTCTTGGACCGTGAGTGTGCTGATAATTATACCGCGTTGAGCTATATGTATAGTTACGCTGAAGGGGTTGTGCACGTATCGTTTATCTCATTGGTGGCGGCCGTGCGATACATTGTGTGTATGAGTTTCGTTTATATATAAGTATCGAGATACGTGGTTTTTTATGTCTCTGAGTAATGGCAATTCTGATGATATTCAATTTCGTTAGATAAACTGCTCTGGATATCTGTTTAAAAGAGTTATTATAGATCAATTGTATAATATAATAATGGAACGAATTACTGTCTATAATTCTTTCCATCTATAATAATTTTTATTTCTACACGGCAAATTGAATCATAAAGAACGCAATCATCCTATACATATGTATTCACACCAATCGAGTTCACAACAATACGAACCGAACGAACGAAATATATGAAATTCATTCTATCCATTTCACACCAATTCCAACTCGCTTACATGCTGCACTCTCTCTCTCTCTCTCTCTCTCTCTCTCTCTCACTCTTTCTCTTGTATCACCCTACAAAAGCGCCCTCATCTAAAAGTCGAAAAAATATTTTGGTACTCGCCTCCTGTTTTCCCCCCGCGCGTTCGCGCTCATTTCACACTTTGATACCTTTTCTTCGATTCAAAAAGACACGCACGCACCATGCATACGTGCATACGAGATAAAAAAAAAGAGAAAGAGGAAAAGGAATTAAGCATGAAAGAACCAATATCGACCGCTTACAGGATGACGTGATGCTACAGCCGCATATCCCGCGAAGATACGATATTACGCATCCTGCGTACACGAGAGAGAGAAAGAGAGAGAGAGAGCTTTTAGCACAATACCATCATCGACGCGGGTAGCCACGGCGTCGGCGGCGGCATTGACAACGAAATAGCCGTGTCATCCCCGCGATGATACGCGAGCGAGTGCCCGCGCCCCCATTGTGCACGGAAGGACCTTCTGGGACTCCTCGCCCGCGGGGGTATTAGGCGTCTTTTTATTAAGCCTTCTCTCATCTCGGCGATTCCTTCTGGTTGTGCTCTGGATTTCTCATTGTCTAGCGATGGCCCGGCTGTATATTGTACAGCTGATGTGTGTGTATATATAT
>JAYJLV010111743.1:0-11231 GCA_036873485.1 Torymus texanus | reverse complement strand
TATTGCACTAAGATTGCTGTACTTGTTTCGAAGTAACAGAGTTACATCGTCAAGTACAGCAATGCACGTTTAGTTGGTATTGGTTTTTTGAACAGATATAGGTAGTAAACTACCTATTATAGTATTAAAGTACTATTATAATTAATACTATTATAGTATTAAATTATAAGTTGTGAATACTATTAGTTATTAAATATAAGTCCATTATATGAGCAAACGTTTAATTTTACTTAGCTCATTAAGACAATATTTATAAATACGTGTAATATACGTACACTCTTATTTAATAGGTAATTTTTAATAATACTTCATATTTTTGTATGCAAGTTCATTATATGCGTAAACGTTTAGTTATATTTAGTTTATTAAGATCACATTCATATTCAGAGCTCTAGAATATGTTTCTTAGCTATAATTATATGTTTTAAATAACACAGAACTATAACAATAAATACTTATAACATACATACATACACTCTCACCGAACACACATAGATTTTGTAAATATTTTTTAATAATGTAAAGGAAGTCGAATGTTTAACAAAATAAGCACGGAAATGACACAGCTAACGTCATCTCTGTAAAAAGGCGAAAACCATAGTTCCGTAACTGGGGGATACTTGCATTGTTCACCCAGCCAATTAGCCGCGTCTAAGGGCCTTAGGCCCACCCTTATCTTTAATGCCCACGCCGTCTTGACCATTCAACTGTCCCCAACACATTGTACCCCCGAATTACGTCTAACAAGGGAAAGAAAAGGAAGAAACCAAGCTAAGCTTTTCCATCATCTCTCCGCCGTTAGTCGGTTCCTCAGCACCATCCGAGCGAACCAAGTAGTTCCAGACACCACCAACAACACCAATAAAGTAAGAAATTTTTATTAAAAATAAAACATCTCTGTAACTTCACTGGTAAGTAATATTTGTAATTATCTCTGTAACTTTATTTTATTTCCACCTTCTTCCCTAAATCAAATTTTTCCCACTTCCGAGGAGCTCTAGAACAATCTCGCACCGAACGGGCAAGAGCGGCGTTCGTTTGACTCCTCATAAATTTCCCTCCCAAATAAAGAGTTTACGAAGCATTTGCACGACTTAGCCATCCCTAGCTATTGGGTAACTCCAGGCTAGAAAAAACAAAGTGGAAAAATAGTAATAACGTTCAACTGCACGTCACAATTGAAAATTTTGTATAGATAATAATAAATAGTCTGTTAATTTACTACAATATTCATAACAACAAATTTAATCGGTTACAAGAGCAGCTATATCCTTAATGTATTGCAGATCATCATCCCTATATAATTGACTATTATAGTTTAGAACAATAGATTTTATGCGTCTATTGTAACTTGCATATTTTTTTCTTTGTGGTTCTATGTCGTCTTGTGATCGTCGTTGGGTTACTGCTTCTCTCGTCAATAGCTCGTCTTTTCTGAATGCTCTTATAACGTCATATATACTTTGGTTTGCCTTCGAGAAATGAAATTCGAAACCTCTATGCCAACCTTCTATCTGATTATTTGTTCGAGGTAAATCTTAAGTGACTGCAACGTACTGGTTCCATTTTCTAATTTCGAATCTTGGTGGCTTGCGTCTTGGTCCAACCATAATACCAATATAATTTGTTTGAAAGTAGGTTAAAAACTCATCTATTTCAGCCGTATCTTATGTTAAAAAACATGCCGTCAACACCAAATCGTAACTTTCTGCAATCTTTTCCGGTAGCACAAACGCTAAGGCAGCTAAACATATAATTTTAAAATTAAATGGTTCGTCTGTATCATATCTTGTTTTTAATCTTCTACCAGCAATATTACGGTATAAGGCTTGCTGAAAATAAAAAAAGCAAAAATTTATTTCCATTTGATCAAATTCCTTTTCAGCTGCGTTGGCAAAGCCTAGTTCTAGATCAATCATCCATTTTTTGGATTAAAATTTCCATTTAGAGTTTTTAAAATGTTTAAAAACTTTCTGTACACAGCTTCGTTTTTTGATGGGTGCAAAGCATATATCATTGGGAACGAAGATACTTCATATAACATATGAATAGTGTAAATTTGAGTAAATATTGTTGGGTACAATGCAAAAGTTCCGTCTGAAAACCGAAATTCTTCTCTTCCTAAAATTCTTAGATTATATTTGGTACCAAAAATGAGGATCCGTTCAGGATCATCGTTTAACATAATAAATTCGCATCTCAGAACCTCAAAAGGATCTACTGCATGTGAATGTTCAGTAAATGTCAGCACTTCCTCTTCCTCGGTGACTACTCTCGCGGTACATCTTTTTTTTGTGATTGTCACATTTCCAATAAACCCTATTCAAAGATTCGTTTCGCCTATTAAAGAGATATAAAAAACCATTAAACTTAAGCCTTTTATGACCTCTATTACTCATAACGTACTCTAAATGCATGATTAAGGCAAAAACATGCACTTAAAAAATCAAAAAGTAGAAATGATGCCTATTCAGGAACATGGAAAGAAACAATACGTAAAAAAGTACAAATGCTTATAGGAAAACAAAATGCGTGTGGGGTAAAGCTCGGTAATAAGCTCAGCGATGTTCTCTCGTCATGGTCAGAGACCCAATGAGCTCTCGTAAAACTGACGTTTAATAGGACAAGTATATTAATATCACTTGACACTGTTGTGACGACACATTATGTAATAGTGACTGTCACAGAACCAACTTGTGAACGTCAAATGACCAATTTGTGACCGTCAAAAACCCAAATTATGAAGGTTAAAAAACCGACTTGTGACCGTCAATAAAAGTTTTGTGATCATTGCAGTAAAAGTATTATGACCTCATCAACATCGCATTGCAACCAAAAAGCGTTTTTGATTGATTTTAAGGGTTTTAAATAAATTTATAACATAAAAACACCTTAATTTAAATAAATAATACCGTGTCGGTACAAACAAATAAATCAACTCTGGTTGACAGTAGTTTATGTATGTTTGCTCAATAACAAAAATAACCTAATACCCCAACAACACCGACTGGGGGTGGTATCGAAATGCCTTCAATACCGAAAAGGTTCTAGAACCGGGTTGGTGGGCCCACATGAGTTATGGGTCAACTCTGGCTGACAGTATTTCATGTGTAATTAGTTTATATACAAAAATAACCTAATAACCCAACAACACCGACTCGGGGTGGCACCGCAATGGTCTCAGTACCGAGAAGCATCTAGCACCGTGGTATTATACCCAAATATGAAGCACTCGTACCACAGAAGTATCAATACAAAAATTTAAAAAATTACATTAGCAGATGAAAAGTCCAGTAGATGAAAATTCCAGTAGAAGAAAAGTCCAGTAGAAGAAAAGTCCAGTAAACGAAAAGTCCAGTAGACGAAAAGTCCAGTAGACGAAAAGGAGTAGATGAATAATCATTAGATGAAAATGCTTCGACGAAACGTTCGGATACCGCCATAATATACAATATATATGAGGCGTTTCGCCTCAACCAGTCACCACCAATGTCAGGACTCAGATTTTAGGCTCGACCGCTTGTCGGGAGAGCCTTATAGTTTCGTCAGAACAAAAATTGTAACACTTTAAATTCCGAAAATTTACGACATAAAAATCATTTTCCACCAAAAGAGTTCATTTTAAACATTTTTCGAGATGTACGAGTATGTACGTATGTATGTAATCAAGTAACTCGATTATCTCATCGAAAAATTGACGGATCTTGACGATTTTTGCATTATATGTTCGTCTAGTTACAAGTAACGTATGGACTTATATTGATCGGGATCGGTGAGAAATTAAAGAAAACGCAAGAGCTTTCAACAATGTGAAAAAAACGATTTTTCAACGTAATCGGTACAAATAGAAATTAAAATTCTAAAACCAGAAACGCATTCTACTAAAACTAATAAAAAACATACATCGTTTTTATATTGAACACTTTTCTACGAACAATATCTGACAATAAAATAGCGACAAAAACGCTAAAAACCAAAAAATATAATCGTTTTTTTGCTATTACTTTACAGGATTTGACTTAACACAAAAATTTTAAATGTAAAAGTTACAGATATTGTTGAGGAATTGAGGTATTTAAATCTCACGCGCTCGCACCCCTCGCGGTCTTACTCACAACGCTACCACGGCACGGCAGCACCTCGCGGCGTCTCTTCGGAAAAGATGAGACGCCACACTGACTACCTCGGTAGTATGAGTATATTTGTGTCTCTTTCTCTCTCTCCCTCATGTAAATGAGAGACAGATTGAATTCACTCCCGCCCCGGTGACGGTTTTCTCTCTCAAGAAGAAGAAAGCATTTCTCATGCTCGCTCTCTACCTGTTGAACCACCACAAGGGGCACATCGATTCTCTTGGTTACTCAGCAATATTACGGCACAACTCAACAAAACCATCACTGACTCAAACCCGGCATCACTCAAGGAACATCATTGGTAATCCTCTGGATTTGTCGGTAACACTCAGCTGAGGAACTATCACCTTCCACGGAATTCTCATGGATGTAACAACACTGTACTGCAGTGCACGTGCACGATATAACCTCATGTCATACAACATACACATATACTCAGCACGTGGAATCGGCGGACATTCTCGCACACAATTATATCAATAACATCTAATTGTGTAACTCAACTAGAAACATAATTAAATCAATAATATTTAATGATGTATTTACTCATGAGCAGCAACATCAACCATCAGCAGCAGCGATAAGAAGAAACTCAACTCACATTCATCGTACCATTTACTACACACATTCATTATACTGAAGAACTCAATCTTTGGCAAAAATCAATTAGTTACACAGGTTAGTCTCCCCTTCGAAGGGACTATATTATGCGCCATTTTTTACACAAACAAACTTTAGTATTGTAATCCACAACATAAATTACTTTCTGCGACTATTGTAAATTATCTTCTATATTATATCGTTCAACTTGTGAAATTATTATATAATTATATAATATATTTTACAGTTTAGATGTAACTTATTAGACTCAAAAATTATTTAAACACCCACAGCATGTCCTCATCCTATATAATTATGCCATTCTCAAACAGATACTATTAAAATAAAACTTTTTCCTCTCGAATATTTTTTTCTACAATTAATTCCTGACGAGTTAAAACGAAAAAAAACGTTTTATTTATTTCCAAATGTATCTAAAACGATCGATTTTCGTTTATAGCTTAGTAGGATTTTAATAAGAATAACACTGTGAAATATTTTATTTTATACAAAAATGTTAAATACAAAAGTTGTAGATAATATTTAAACAAAACTTTTTCCTATTTAATATTTTCTTACAAAATTATTTCCTGACGTGTTAGATCTATAAAAACGATTTTTAGGCATGACCGCTTCTCGGGAAGGCCTTATATTTTCAGTAGAGCGAAAATTGTAACACCGCAAGAATCAATAATTTATAGTTAGCTTTTTCTAGCGCACTCGAAGAGAAGTACGAGCCGCCGAAATTAGCGACAGAGAAGGGATGAGCGCTCGCTCCATATGTATAAGGATAGGGGCCTTCCCTCTCCAACCATCTAAACGTCTAGGAAGGGAGCTCACTCTCACACTATTAGGTCCCCATCATCTCAGGGAGTGTTAATTACACTAGCCTTATGGGGATTTCCAAGTTATCCTCGGCTTGAGTATCCTGATTCGACACCGCCGTAATATCAAGCAGGAGTGACGTACTTAAAAGCTCCAGACGTAGTACCCACACTCTCCCTCATTTTATTCAGTTTTCAAACTTTGTACGCGCAACCTTTCTTTCTTTCTGGTGAACAGAATTTACGCAACTTATATTATTTTTAAGTTATACGAGAAAATATTTTCTCCATTATTCAAATTCTGTTTTATTTTCAATAAAAATTATTCTAAAATCATTTGGTGTACGTAGGTTTCATTGTGGAAAAACCTAAATCAGATTTCCTTGGACGAGAGTGATATCAAGGCCAACAACAAAAAAAGGTAAAAGTTAAGTTTTCTTACCTTAAGAGGACATCGGATACCGACGCGATTCCTGCATTACCGGCAACACGATATTATTTATTCATTCAGGGACTAGGCAATCTACCAAAATATTACGAGTTGTCCCCCATTCTTCTCAAAAAATATAAAAATATCAAATTTATTTTCATTTTATCGCTAAGTTTTCAAGTAAACTTGGAAGTACAGTTCCAAATGCAATGTTGGTTCGTATTTCCATGTTTACTTGGGTACTTGGTGATAAAATAAAAATTTGAAAACTTGATATTGTTATATTTATTGAGAAGAACGGGGGACAACTCGTATAACGTTGCAAGTAGCCTAGTCTCTGAATAAATAAATAATATCGTGTTGCCGGTAATGCAGTAATTGTGTCGGTATCCGAAGTCTTCTTAAGATGGATCTCGTTTACCCATTCTTGTAAACTTTAGACCGATATTCCGCCGCGGAGTGTTTTTTTGTCGTATTATTTGTGGCCCATATTTCATATCAATTCAATTTGCATTACCAAGGTCAGGGTCAGCGAGAGTACCGCCCGTTGCGGTAATATACAATTGGTATAAAACTCAACCCATAAATTCGCGTAACTAAACCAATAAGACTAATTTTAGATTAGGTTTGCTCAAAAGAGCAAACCGTACCTTGTGTCACCGACACAATAATTAATTGGACCTCGTTCTCTGGGCTTCTGTCATCCCAGTACTTTTGGGGAGACCTTCTGTGTTCATTCTCCTTAATATGATGTGCCCATACACACCATACGCGCGATAATCTAATGAAAAAAATGAAGAAGTGTGGGAAAGGGCCTTGGAGCTTCAGTATAAGGAACAAAAACAATCCTCTATTCCAGCTTGGTATACACGGCAGATTCCCTGCCCTTTTTATTGTTAAGGTTAGACCAAACGGCGTACAATAATAATGTAATTAGTCTTTCGGGTGCAAGTTGGATGTTACTCGAGGCCGTAAACGGGCTGGGGAAGTTACCATAGAGGGAACGAGGGGTCGGCGTGTCCGAAAATGGGAGTGGAAGGGACGCTAACCATCTCTTGGATCAAGGAAGCACAAAGAGGCAGGAAGGTTCCGTTCTTTGATTATCGTCCACTCTCTCTATGGGATATGATAGCATGTATCAGAAAGGATCTTATCCACGTCAGTCGCGGGAGTCCCTCTCGGTTCATGGACTCCTTGTCGGACGGTGGGTTCGCCGGATTCCTAGGCAACGGCTGTGATGGTTGCATTTCCCTATGGCGTGACCAGGTGTTCACGCAGGATACCAGGGATTGAATTGGAGTGATTAGTGAGAGCCACCAGTATCGGTATACCTTTTGACCCCCGTGAGCCTGCGGGACGGAGAGTGGTCTATAGGATGGTTCCCTTCTCTCCTCAAGATGCGCTCTCTCGCGTAGCGTCGTAGAAAAATCTACTCCTTGGGGCCGGTGAAGTTACAAGGACGGATGAGCAACGTGGTCAGCGGTTCTCCCCCTTCTCTACGCTCCTATCCTCGAAGCCGTATTACTAGGTGCAGGTAGGACTTGGATCGTGATGAAAGGGATTGAGGCAATACCTTAGGATCGAGGCCCGTCTACTACCCGTTACAACACCCAATCCTCAGCCAATGCGATATTCGATTGCATTAAGGAGTAACGCCACTGTGACGGCTGAAAAAACGCATTTTTTCGACAAAGCGTCATTTCAAAAGGGAAGGTGCTCGAATAATAAAGCTCGGGGAATATTTTTGGTATGTTATCTACTGTATTTAAACAAATTTTCATTAAAAAATAAAACACACGTACCGACGCTGTCTGGTGCAAAACTAACGTATTATTGTTTTGAAACTGTCGTGACTATAGCTAGAACTACACTATAGACATCTATGAAGATATAAAAGTAGCTGGAATTCAAAAAGGGACGGTTTTGGGGCAGGTCTGAAATGGGCGCAGGTAGGCCGTTTCGAGCGACCCGGGGCGCGCGGCGGGGAGCCCGAAATAGCATAGAAAAAATTTTTTCAGCTAGTAGACTTTTGGCATTATATTCTAGAGTGTTTGAAGTAACTTTTAAGCCAATAGAAACAAATCGATTATTTAAAAATTTCACAGTGGCGTTACCCCTAAACAAAAATCTCGGGTTGTTCGGCAGTCAGTTCCAACGAAGTTACAGACACTTTATAGTCCTTTTTCTTTGGTATCACTATATTCCGGGTAAACGCTCTCATTTCGGTATATATACATATATATATACATATATTGTTTATGCTCTATGCGTATAATTATTAGATAATATAATGTCTTGATATTATAAAAATATACTTATATAAATATCTGTGTATATCTATGAAATATTCCTGAACACCGGGGTATTTATTTCACCAATAAAATACGTTTACAGAATTACTTATAAATATTATGATAGTATCCGTTGATATAATAATATGTACTACTCCCAAAATAGCAATATAAATATATATTGATAGTAGATAAAATTACGCTATTAATCGCCCTTATGCCTATCCGTAATCTACAAAACCCTTGCCACCGTAAATGTATTAATGCATGCAATCGCGCCGATCGTAATTTTACATTTATTTTAGGCTAAAGTCGGTCAACCCGAGTCGCAATGCAATTCTAATAAAAGAACACACAGACAATTAATATTACGTTATTGTATATTCAGAAAAAAATAAATATAATACTAATACCGGGATTCTTATGTAATTATTTACGCAACTGTTACCGAGTTTAAACAATTAATATTGTAATAGACGCTCTCCCACCGAAAGAGTCACTTGTATTTACTATTTTAAAATTTCGAATTTATTTTAATCGCCTGTGATTCAGTTAACGTAATTTATTACGTTAAGTGCGTGAAGGTGACTAAAAATTGCTAAGATAAAATATTTATCTATATATATTGTCACACTCTGCTGGGGATCAGGGCAGAGCGGGTCATGGGAGAAAACCAATGATGCGGCGGGAAGGAATAACTCGCAACTCTCACAATTTATCTTCACACGCAGATTAACAAAGTTTATTGGTTAACAGTCATCACATACAAAAAATACAAGGGGTATGAATTTACAGAAACCCGGGCGCCAGGTGCATGCGTCACTTGCACCGATACTTGTTCCGCCGGCTAACTCGCAGCTGGGAGCAAGAACACTACTAATCTACTGCTACAGGTACAGCACGCGCTGCAGCGTACGCGAGTTCGTATAATCTTGCGCGACTCCCGACGACAACGCGCACACACCCGATCGCGAAGAACCCGGGGGGGAAAAATTGAAGGAGGGCACCAACCTTGGCCAGGAGAAATATCGATGCTGCTGCTGACTCTCGTTGATCTCTCTTTCTCTCGCTTGCTCACTCTCGTCGTCTGTCTCTCTCGTGACACTCGGCGCGACGATGCTGGATCAAGAGCACACGGCGCGGCGGTTGAAAAACTAATGCCGGCCAAAATGCCGGCCGGAGACGTTTCGCAGACCGGCCGCCCGCCTTCTTTATCGCGGCGCCCGCGAGCCTCTCCTGTTAAGGCTCGTGCCTACGATCGGCGGGCCGTGTCGGCGCTGCCGTGCCAGTGCTCTTTCTCTCTCTCGCACTCCGGTACTCTCTCTCTCTCTCTCTGTCTCTCTGCCTCTTCGGGTGTCGGCTGCTCCTCGGTCAGCGTTGGAAGACGGCGACGTCGTGCCTCTCCTTACCAGCTGATCCGTGTATGCTCTAGCTCCAGCTATTTCGTATTCTTCAGCTACAGCCAAGGCATTGTAGGGGAAGGGAGGGACATGAGGGGAAATTTCGCTGCCTATGGCGAGGCATAGGGTCACGGGCGCGCGTATATGTGCTTGCGACGTCGTCCGTCGAGGCTCCGTTTGCCAACGCCGCGGCATATTCGCGCGTACAATGTGTCTTTACCGAGACACGTAATTTGCCGTGTCACAATATATACATATATATATATATATATATATATACACTAGTGGCAGTGCTCTGGGTTTGACCACTTTCTTTTTTTTGTGTGGCTGTGTAATTAATAATGAAATATTTTTTTTTAAATATAATCGTGGCACCTGTTATTTATTTTCCTTCGTTTATAAAAAAAAGGTATAATTTTCCGCACTGCTGCTATTAAAATACTTAGGACTCGTATTACAACCAAAACTATTAATTAGAGAATTATCGCTCGGCGCACTTTACTAACTCGGTAGACTTATTCACTCGGTGCTCTACCCTGAAGTTTTCCAAAAACGCATCATGCATGCTCTTCTCTCTTCTCTATCGCTCATACTCACACCACTTATGGCGGCCGGTACAGTAGGGGCGCTCGAAGTTGTACCGGGATGTGCTGCCCCCGCAGTCAATGTCTTGCCTCGTGCTCAAGCGTCGCGTGGCTACGAGGTCAGCACATGGGCTTTCCCGTTGTAGCAGTAGGCGATATTCTACATCAGACCACCGGATGCGGCTCGGGTTACCTTCGCTTATCGCTGCAGCAACGACGACCCGGCATTTCCCGACGCCTGCCGCGTTACACGTCTCAAGCGAAACATGATATAAATTTTAATAAAAAAGGAAAATTAGGAAAAAAATGAAACGTCGGAGACGCGTAACGCAACAACACCCCCCAGGTGGAATAATTGCCGTCCCGGAAATTCGATGTGGGCGATGGGGTCTCCGTACTGCTGGTGTGGATTCTATCGATGCTGATGGGCTCCATATCTTTCCCGGGTCTTGACGTGGCTGATTTATAAAACGAGGTAATAAGGTCAGCCAGGGCACCGAGAGGCTCGTCTAACGTGAGGAAATTCACCTCCGCTGGGCTGGCACGTAGGAAGTTCACTAGTTCACGGATGTCATCGTTTGAATCAGAGGATGAGATAGGCGTGACATAGACTTCTGCTTGTTCCACTGGTAGGTCTTTACAGGATTACGAGTCCTCAGTAGCGGATTCTGCAGGATCTTCTCCTGAGTCGTTTTCCCTTAAGCAGCTCCGGCGAGGATCGTAAATGGGTGGGTCCGTAACAGTGGACTCGGTACCCTCTTCCACACCCGTGGACGATTATTTATTGATACAACGCCAAATACCTAGGAGTTATTTTTGATAGTAATATAAAATGGAGAGAGCATACTGAATACATTTATAATAAGACTAAATATCTTATTTTTGTTTTCTGCAAACTATCAAAAATAATGACAACAGACAATATGAGGATTATTTACTACGCACTCTTCCACAGCATAATATCTTATG
>JAYJLV010111732.1:0-11232 GCA_036873485.1 Torymus texanus | reverse complement strand
GACTTGCTTTTTAGAACGTCTAATAGGACTCCATGAGGAATGGTTGGGTCTACATTGGAAATAACTAACCTTTTATTGTTTTCCAATAGCGGTCTGAATTTTAGAGTTTGGCCTTTGATTGTGGTGGGGTTTTCTGTTACTTTTTCCACTAATGATTTTTCGGAGAGGTAGATTTTTATTCTGTTTCCAGAGACCTTGGAAATGAATCTCACATGACCTTCTTGGATTATGGAATCAATCGCATCTATATAGTCATCATTGGTGAAATTTTCGATGGCGTCAACAATTACTGCTTGGTCTTTTTTCGGTAGAAAGAGTTCCGTTGAGGCTCGAGCATAAGTTTTGGCACTGATGGTTTGTGAATGACTGTGAGGATGTTGAGAAGCATAGGTTCCGTTTCCGGAAGCCATCTTCTGGTGCAGAGCTGCTAACGCAGCCTGGAAAATTTGACACTATATCTCGTGGACAGGGTTTAACACACACATTCACTAACAGGTTTATTAAACTCGTTTCCACGAATTTTTGCGCGCTCGGTAAACACGTCTGGCCAGTACGGCTGTTCGAACGAGACCATCGATATACTTCGATCTGGAATGGAATACAGCGTTCTTAGCCAGTTTCCCAGCAGATTGATTGTCGTTGAAAAGAGTCACCTGGCTTAGATTTCTACAGCCCAGCTCATTTAGAAACTTGATGCAGAAGATGCTCCCTTCGCCGCCTCTGTGATACTCATGTACTCCGCTTCGGTTGACGACAGCGCAACAGTTCTATATTTTCTAAAGAATACCAAGATACAGCGGCACCGGACAGTATGAAAGCGTACCGGGTGTACGATTTGCGGTCCGTGACCGAGTTTCCCCAGTCGGCGTCCGCCATTCCAATGAGGCTCTTGTCGTCCCTTTTGTAGATTAGCCCTTTATCCAAGGACCCTCGAAGGTAGCGAAGGACGCTCTTTGCCGCCTTCCAGTGCTGATCGCTAAAACAATTATTAAATTGGCTCAAATAGTTTACCGCGTGAGCGATATCCGGGCGTGTTCCCACAGCGCGGTACATCAGGGATCCGACCAGCTCTCTGTAGGGGTTGCCATCGCCACTTGGTTTCATGGGGTCGACGTCGAGTTTAGTCGCGAGGGCCAACGGAGTTCCCGTCGGCCTGCAGACCTCCATCCCGAATTTTGCCAGCAGGTCTTGGATAAAGCCCCGTTGAGACAGCGTGATTCTTCCATTCGTCTGGCGTATCTCGAATCCGAGGCAGTAGTCGACAGGACCCACTTCATTTCAGCCACTCTTGACTTGTTCCGCGAGGGGATTAGGATGTCGTCCACGTAGAGCAGCAAATATGTTTGTTCTCCGTCAGTGGTGTCTACATAAATGCATGCGTCCGCTTGCGTAGGGCGGAATCCCAAATTGCGCAATGCGCTGTCGATTTTTGCGTGCCACTGACGTCCGGCTTGACGGAGTCCATAAATAGCCTTATTGAGCCTGCATGCTTGGTTCGCTTTTTCCAAATCTTTCAGCATAGCGCTTACCTCCGATAACAGGTCGGCATCTTTTTCGATTCTTTTCATCTCGCGCAGGCACTCTACCAGCATCTCCGGAGGCTTCATGTACACCTCGGTGTCGATATCACCGTTCAGATATGCGGACTTAATGTCCAATTGTGATACGTCGAGATCCAGCTTCGCGGATACAGCCAATAATATACGGAGGGACTCAATTCTCGCGACCGGGGCGAAGGTCTCAGTGATGTCTATTCCTGGACGCTGAGAAAAACCTTGCGCTACCACTCTAGCTTTCCTCCGGATTAGTGACCCGTCGGCGTTGCACTTATTGCGAAGAACGGTCCTGCATCCGATGACTCTCGCATCTTTTGGTCTGTCCACCAAACTCCACGTACGGTTTTGAACCAGGCTTTTAATTTCGTCGTAAATGGAGTTTATCCATTCATCTCGGTCCTGTCCACTTAATGCTGCAGACCAGGGGATTTCGGAGGTGATCATGCCGCACTGGGGATTCTCGAAAGTATCGGATTCGTCGCCCTGTGAAATTTCGCCGTCCGAGACTTTATGGTCGTCAGCGCTCTTTCCCCGTGTGCGTATTTCCAGCGCCTCCGCCGGTCCAAAACCATGGAACGATGGCTCGTCGTCGTCCGACGCAGTAGACGCGTCGTTCGCAAGGCCACGGAGCGAAGATTCCGGGCGGCTGGGGATGTCTTGATTCGGTCACTCGAAGCCGCGAAACGGTGAACCTGGCGAAGGCGATCGTCTGCGAATTTGGGCATCCGCTGGGTTGCGCTTGTCCGCGTTATCACTCGAGCGAGTTCCCATCGGTGATGAACACGGCAATTCTACCTCGCTCCGCCCTTCGATCAGCAAGTAGTCGGCCCTTGTGTCTTTGTCGCATGGCTCGCTGGGAGTCATTCCACATCACTTTACATCTCTTGAGATTATCACCTTTCTGTCACTCGGAATCCAGACGCGATAGGTCTTCGATGTTTCGGAATACGCTACGAAGACACCTCTTCCGTTCCTCGTGGATCTAGTTTCCCTTTCGTGGGATTCTTGTTCAACGCGTACACCTTACTCCCGAAGACACGTAGGTGCGAGATATCCGGGCATTTGCTATGCCAAACCTTGTACGGGGTTTCATCTTGAAGTGGTTTCGTGACGCATCTGTTTCTCACGTGATTAGCAGTTGCCATCGCTTCGGCCCAAAACTATATTGGCAAGCCGGAGTCTATGAGCAGACAGCGCATTCGACCAGCGTCCGGTTTTTCCGCTCTGCGATCCCGTTCTGCTGGGGCGTGTGAGGCACAGTCAATCGGTGCTGAATTCCGCCGTTCTTGAGAAAGTGGTTCATCTTGTTGCTGCATAACTCGCGTTCGTTGTCAGACTGGAACGCCTTGATTTTACGCCCCAATTGATTTTCCACCATGCTCTTGTACTCCCGGAACTTGTCAAAAAGTTCGTCCTTCGTTCGCATGAAGTACACCTCGCACCATCTACTACTACCGTCTATAAACGTGAAGAAGTAGCGAGCCCCGGCGTGTGAGTTCTGGCGGAAAGGGCCGCATATGTCCGAGTGCACGAGTTCCAATAGCTCCGTCGACAGGATCCCGTGTCTCGGGAAGGGAGTGCTTGCGATCTTGTCGGCTAGACAAACCTCACACGTGTTAAGGTTCTTCACATTGTCGCCCTTCATGCCGGTCGCGGATTTGCCGTCGCGCATTTTTAACATATCGCTCTCATTTATGTGAGCTAGTCGCGCGTGCCATAGCTCCGTCTCACTCTTATAGTCTTTTTCACGTTCGACGACGGTGGTGCAAGACTCGCTTTTACCTTGAACGTAATATAGGTCCCCGATGCGACTGGCTTGGAGCTCCGTATTTCCGTCTGCGTTTCTCACCATCGCACTGTCCTTCGTGAAAATGACCTCATTTGCATTGTCGACAACTTTAGCGATGGAGATGAGGTTTGTCCGGAGGTTCGGCATGAACAGGGCATCCTTTAGCGTGACTTTATCGCACGCGTTCTTTTTCGTTGTGAGGATGACGCCTTTGCCTCTTACGTCGGTAGTCGTGTTGTCGGCCAGCTTCAAGTCAAAGCGCGTGACTGTCACATTCGTAAAAGCCGCACAATCTTTGCACAGATGGGCCGTGCAATCACTGTCCAGATACCAGAGCTCGTCGTGTTTTGATGACTCCTGGTCGGCGAAGAAACAGCAGTTAGCGCTGTCACCCTTGTTGGCTTTGTCGCTCATTTCTCTCTTTTTGGTGTAGCACTCGGATTCTTTGTGCCCTTTCTTGTGGCAATAACCATACTTGTAGTTCGGTTTTTGTCTTTGAGTCTTCTTTGAGTTTTTCTCGCGCTCGCTATGCGACGTCCCGTGGTTGCTTTTTGCACTAAATGGCGGTGCCCGACTCGCGTTCGCAAACATAGCTCCGTTGCCGCTTCCGCCATCTTTTTTCCTTGCGTTATATTCTTCGGTGATTTTGATTTTTAATGTCTCTACATCCAGCAGGTCGTCTATTGACTCGATCGCACAGCGAAAATTTTCGAATGAGTTGGGAAGACTATAGAGCAGCATGATTTAGAGTAATTCTCCGTTTATCTTGATTTCCATGCTGTCTAATTTATCTACGGCTTCGAATAATTCGTAGAGGTGATTCTTCAAATCATCGCCTTCCTGCATTTTTTGCTGCGTAAAACGTTTCAGGAGAGCTGCCTTGCGAGCGGGTCCCTTCGATGCGTAGACGGACTGTAACTTTTTCCATATGTCATGTGAAGTCGCGCACCCGCGAACGTGATGCAGTTCGGATGGCTTTATCGCGAGTATCAGGTCAACTTTTGCTCTCTGATCTGCTTTTATCCTCGCTTTGTGCTGAGTCTTGTACGCTGCCTTCGCTGCGTCATTCGCTCCCTCGTTCAGCGTTGGTGCTGGAGTGTCTCCTGAGACGTACGACCACGAGTTGTTCTTAAGAAGAAGTGTCTCTGCTTGGATCTTCCACGTTAATATACCAAATTTTATAAAAAATCGATTGCTGGAAAAATTCGTGACTGAAAGGGTTAATACATAAAATCTATTGATATTTTAAAATGTGCACGTTGTGCATCACTAAACGAAATTGATTTTATTCCAAAAAAATAAATGATTAATTATAATGATTTTTCTACAATTTTCGTGTACTGTGTTAAATTCTTACTCTCGATTTAATGCAACAGTGGTGTGTATTTTATTCACTTAGAGAAGACACAACTCCATAATATAAGTATCTATCTAATTAAAAATATAAATCCCATAAAAAATATTCCTGTTATCTATGGATAAAGAAAATATGTTGGCCATGCATAGCAATAACGTCTGAGTCAAGTATAATTGCATATACTCATACAATACGCATATCAGGTCCACATTATAAAAAAAACAAAATGTGACTGATATGGACATTATATGGGAAGTAGTAAAGGTAATTTTTCGTTCTGGTACTGTAGCCACATATTGTACAATCTCTTGGCAACAAAACTTAATTCTTTTTCTATTCTGCATAGCATGAACTACAATTATTAATATTTCTTTAATCCCCTCTAAAACAAAGATATTATATTTTTGTTATAATATGTACCTTGTAAAAATGTTTTCTAATCAACTTCGATTTTTATGTATTTTATATGACTATATTCTACTATTTGAGACTATCTGAACAGTGAGCACAATTTTTGCCACTTTAAAATCCATTTTCCGGAGGTTGTGCACTCTTTTTGTACTATTATAATATAACTATTTTTATAATTATTCGGTTGTTTTATTTGTTATCCAGATCTATTAATAGATTCTAGACATAGAGTATTCAGTAGTTTTGAAATATAAACGCTGAATTAAATTAAAAAATTCAATTGGAAAGTTTTATATGAAATATCAGGTATATAAACTTTAAAGTTTTTATTTCGGATGTACTTTTTTGCATATGCAAAAAGCAGAGGCAGATTTTAGTAACAGTAATTAATTAACTAATTAAAAGTGATTTTTTATAACAATAGGTACTGAAAAATTATTAAACTCATCATATGCAAATTGATTTTTTCTGCATTTAATCCAAGGTTTCTTGGTACAGGGGTTTATCAAAGCCAATTACAGATTTCTATATCCAATTTAATGTTATTTAAATTTATTATAAAAGTTTCTCAAAATGATTATAAAAATTCAAAATAAATAACGAAGAATACAAGAATGTTGGTAAGTATATAAATCTATATAGGCTTCAACATCTCCTCAAGGCAGACATTATAGTTATTTATTTTAGTATATAAAAAATAAACTTACGAATCCATAGGTGTAAGACCACCATCACTTTGCATAAATAACACATTGCAATCTTGTAGATTATCTTTGAATCCCTTTGAAAAACCCTAAAATAAATATTTAGAAGATAAGATTTGCGTGCAATTTGAAAAGACAATTTTTAAATTAAAAGATTTTGTTACTATACCTTTAAATAATTTTTTATATGAGGTGTTAAATATGCATCAACGGATGCTGTAAAACCGCGAGGAACAATTCTCGACATTGGCATAATCTCGTGTGAAAGAGAAACTTGTAGAAATCCAAATTCTTTTGCTAATCGACCGACACAAATTTCATGTTCAGCATACCTATACAACATTTTTTTTTGAAAAATTTTAGCTTAAAGTAATACAAAATTTTAACTTCAATTGAAACTTAAACTATTTTTAGATGTAGATACATGAAAAGAACTACAATATTAGTCCCTACTGTTTCAAAAACCACGATTCAGATATTTTTAGCAGCATTTTGAAAAAATCTTAGCAACTGCCTTTTCTTGACTGTACCTATTAAATCTTTGAAATTCTTAAATATTAATTAAAAAAGAGAAACAAAACTAAAAAAAACTAGCTTTTATAAGCTTTCTTCAGAATTAAAAAATATTGGTACCTTCCAAAGTTATAGAATGTTAAAGTTAAGCAATTTTAATGCACTGTGAATCCTCTTAAATTGAATAATAAGAACTTGATCTTTTTTAGGGCATTAAATTTTAATATTACAGCTTTTTCCATGTTCCTACATTCAAAAACATATTCTACAATTTGAGTTGAATTCGTGATCTGGATCCCTGACACTTTTCTGATGAGTTAAATTCGCGTTAACAAATATTCTTTATGTGAAAGCACTTAAAAGATTAATTATTGAAACATAATATCTGTAAAAGTAACCGATTTTTTGGAGTAGCACATTAACAATATAATCTATCTATAAAGAATGGTACCCATTTATTATTTTGTTTTTTTTAACCGTTTGTAATGTAGACTGTTTTTAACAATTTGTTTATACTGAATCAAAAAAGTTTACAGAATAATTATGCAATATTGAATAATATTTATAAATTATCACATGAGCAATTAAAAAACTCAAATTTGTAACCTCATTTTTAGCCATAAAAAAATAATCGATGGATCAGCAAGTAATGTATTTCTCATCACACAGCCGAAAAGAATTAGCCACATCCAGCAAAATTATTAAACCATTCATTAGCTAATTGAGATTAGCATGATTACACACATACACACACGCGAAGGGGAATCCTCCCCTACTCGCTCCACTCGTCAACCCCGCACTTTTAACATATATATGAAAATTAGATTTAAATAATAATTTTATGAAAGTATGTTGAAATTTAAGAATAGTAATTTAGTTTTATAGGTCGCTGTAAGCAGATCATAGTTTAAAATAAATAAATGTATAATTTATTATCATAATTCTTCTTTGTCACTTTCTTAACTAACCATGCTTATAATGAATAATTTAACTTATAACAGATTTTTTTTGTTTTGTAATTTTCATAAACTGTTGTTGATATAAATTTTAATCATCAAAAATTTCTTTCTAACCTCTATTTTCTATCTTTTCTTCATTTTCTGAATTATTCTCAATGAATATATTATTTGAATTTTTATATCTTGATAATACTACATATAATTGTCCATGTGAAAATAGAGATTTTTTAATAAATATACCAACTTTATCAAAACTTTATCCTTGAGATTTCATATTATTTAATATTATTTATTTAATATTATTGGAAATTATTTTCTGTGTATGATTAATGGTAATGAAGAAGATTCTGCAGAACTTAATGTAATTCTAGGTATAAAACCTTTATTTCTTGATTGTTCTCCTGTTATTATTTCTCCTTTTATGTTCTACTTAATTAATTTTGTTATTTTTAACCGTATTCCGTTGCATAAACCATCATGAATACTTAAATTTCTTATTAACATTATTATAGCATTCAACTTTCAAATTTAACCCATTAATGCCCATGCCTATCCTGGGATATCTAGAGCAAAAGTAGCTATTGGATGTAGGACAAAGCCTCAAAATAAGTAAAAAACCTACAAAATTTTTGTTTGCAATTTGTTTAAACAATTATTGTTTAAACAAATTAATAACAAATGGGTTTTTTTAAACTGACAGCGGCAATCGATTCTACAGAAAAAATTACGAAGAAATCCATAGCTTCGTCATTTTTTTTGTCAATGACTGTTTTATAAAAAATATAAATAAATAGCAATAAAACAAATCTGGAAAAAGGCCAAACCGCGCTTGTGCCCATGCCCAAACCAGAAGGTTTTTGGTAAATCTAAGTATTGGAAATAGGACAAGACCAAAAATAAACGAAAAGTAGCGAAAAAACAAACCAATTTGCAATTTGTTTAAAAAAAAATTGTTTAAACAAATTATTGCAAAATTATTTTTTTTGGAAATCTGATAGCAGGAATCGATTGTTCGGGAAAAATTAGTAAAGAATGAATATATATTTTGCATATTTATACAATACTTTCGATGCAATAAGCCTGCAAAAATCAGTAAAAAATAGCGAATTTTACTCTAATACAAAGTCTTTTGATGTCTGTGCAAAAACCATTAACTTTTCATAAAATCTTACAAGCGGATATAGGACAAGACATCCGAATAAGTTTATAGAAAGTAAGAAATAACATTTTTTCAGTTTTATAAACAATATACAAATTATTTAAAATAGCAATATTTTGAACAAATTTCTATTAGGGCGATAGTGGCTTGATCGTTCAGACGAAAAGAACCTCTATGAAATATTAAGTATGTGGGCTATTTTTCGATTTCTGTTAAAAAATGTTAGGAAAATCGTGTAACATTTAACTGGCAATTTCTGCACACTATTTTAGGCAGGTTTTTTACTTATTTTGAGGCCTTGTCCCAGGATAGGCATGGGCATTAATGCGTTAATTCATGCTGTGGTAGAGCTTCACAAATGTTATATAATGATTCAACAGGATAATTTATATAAATATTTTCATCGGAGCGATCGGCACATTTATGTGTAGCGCTATTAATACTATAATAAGTAATTTTAGTACCATTATAATTAAGTTTAATACTTTATTATTTAAGATAATAGTATCTTCATTATGTGATGTTAAAATTACACTATTGATGGACAAAATTATATTTATATCTTTATAGATTATTAAACAAACATCATTAGTTTTCCAATTATTGGGTATTTTAAGTGTTTATTCATTTTTCCCCTCTCCAATATCTAACAAAATGAAGCAAATTTTTCATCTTTAGAGCGAATAGTTTTTTTTCAAATTTATAATATTAAATAATGGCCAAACGTTTAAATATTTTATGGTTTCTTGTATTATTGCACTTCTGAAACCATTTTTAATAACTGGAAGAATTTGTCGAAAGTCTCCTCCTGATATTTTTAATTTTCCTTTAAATGGTCAATCGTTATTACAAATATCCCTTAATGTTCTATCAACAATTTCTAAAGCTTTTTTAGGTAACATAGAGGCTTCATCCCAAATTATTGCATCTATTTCATGTAATTATTTTTATTAGATTCGAATTTTAAAAATACACTTTATATGTTTTATAAATCAAGTGGTAATTTAAATGTTTTATGGCTTGTCATTCTTTTTGGTAAAAATATAGATGCAATTCCAGTTAAAGCTATTGATAATATTTTTTTTCTAATAATAAAAAATAATAAATCAATGTTTTATATAAAAATGTTTTACCTGAACTATCAGGTCCGCCTATAAAATGAATTTCACATTCATTGTTTAATAATAATTGTTCAAAAATATATGTTTGATCCGAATTTAATTTATCATACGTATTATTGAATATTTCTTTACAGTATAAAAAACTTTATTCTTTGTTATCATTGTTACATGTTTCTGATGTATTTTCAGTTGATTCAGGTAAACCAAAATGTTTAAAAAAGTTTTTATCTAATTTTAATAACTCATTTATATGTGTAAGAGCTTTATTTAATTTTTTATCTTTAAAATCTTCTGTAAAGAAATCATTAAATTTGTTCCAAATACTGTTACAATCAAAGTTTTCAGCTATTAAAAACCATGCGAAGAATTTTCGTAATTGATATGGTAACATTATGTGACAAACTTTTTGAAAAATATTTATGTTTTGTAAATCATTCTCAACTAAATCCATTTTAACTGCAGTTTCTCGGAATGTATCATATGTAATTCCTTCATGTGTGCGTGGTTCTCCAAATGAAGTTACATCTTTTTTCGATTCAATATTAATTTTAAATGAAAACGTCAATGTCTTTTGAGAAAACAATATTTAATCGACCTATAGTATCATTTTTTCTAATTCGCTGCCTTCTTTCCCAACATTTATTTTTAAAATTATAATACTTAGGTATATTAACATATTTTATTTCTTTTTGCAAAATTATCAATTTGATTAAACCATGCTATTAACGCTGTTTTCCAATTTTTTAATGCGTGTTTTTCTTTATTTTTTTTCAAAAACAATCTGTTGTTGATTTTCGGTATGAACAGCTAAATGTATTACAGTATGACTTCTTCCACATAAAGGAAATTCTTGTAAACGCCAAGCTGCTTCCATTGGACTTAAGTATCTACCATCGACAAACTGAGTAATTTCATCATAAATTTCTTTATCATTTATATCATTTACTTTTTTTAATTTACAAAATGCTCTATCTCCACCTTTATGTATATAATAAAATATATATTTTATGTTTTGAGTAGAAGCACAATATTCCACGTTAATATAACATTTATACTTCTTTAATAGAAAACTATTGTAAGGAACAACCATAGAATTATCTACTTGCAGAATTTTAGACTATTTTTATTTTTATATGTAATATTTGCTGAAATATTATTTCGTCTTCTATATTATGGATAACCATTTTTTTGAAATTTTTTGTATTCTGTAAATGGTTTAGAAAATTTTTTTCATATCGTTTTATATTTTAGGTAACACGATGAATTTTTTACATGTGGTCCGTGAAGCATGTGTTTTATTACTAATTTTTGTAATTCTTTATCTTCAGTTTTAGACGGTATTTCAGCAGATATGTATTTATTAATTACTTCTGGAGATAATAACTTATTTTGTGGATTTAATGTTACGAGTATATGAGAATCAGGAAGACCTCTTTTTTAAAATTCTATTGTATAAATATATGATGTCGTATCTCCAAAAATATTGTTTTTTGTTATATCTTCTATTATTAACAGTAATTTTGCATGAAATAATCGTACTGTTATATTTGGAATATTATTTGGAAGAGTTTTTACAGGAAATCTGTTCTACGAGGGTGGGTCAATAAGTCCTTAGAATAAGGCATTAAAAAATTTTTTTTTTTCGTAAATTTTTTTTTATTTT
>JAYJLV010111691.1:0-11235 GCA_036873485.1 Torymus texanus | reverse complement strand
TACAGGGGGCGTAAAAGCGATTTTAAAAAATTATAGAATGTGTAAAATCGCATTTTACGCATACTGTATCGAAAAGAGTTTTTCATCTGCGACATAACAGAGAACGCTTTTATTCACTTATTTTCAGAATTAAAAAAAATTAATTTCTTCATAAATTATGACTATTTAAAATGAAGGTAAGGAAATATTAAAATAATCTCTTTCTGAAACTTACGACATTTATTTCACGAGTATCATACTCAATTTTTATAAACAAGAATAAAAGTAAAAAAAATAAGCTTGAAATTGCGATTTTAAAATGTAAAAAGTTAATTTTTTTTCAAAAGTTACGATTATTTGAATTTGAGCATCATAAAAATGTGATACAAAATATGATATATGAGATATAAAAGAAATTGATGTTATAAGGATAAATTGCTTTTAATAATTATTTTAAAACTTTAAAAAATGTTGTTAAGAAATAATTTATAAAAATTTTTAAATATTATTACAAAATATGTATTTCTAAAAGAAATAAAGAAAAGACTTTCTTTAAATTTTAATATATTTGTAATAATTTTGTGCATTATTAATGTAAGTTATTAATGTATTAATAACAATTTTTAAAATCATTTTGAACATAAAGAATTTATATATTAACACAACAAATTAAGTTTGAGGAAGCTACGTGCCAATGAATTGGCAGCGGTTTTAATTTCTAACGAGTCTTTGTAGTGAATATAATACGTGATGTACTCAAGTACAAGTTTCTATATTACTACAGTATACTCTTTAAAACCTGATTAACATTACGAAATATTTATTTCGATACTATTCATACAAAAATAAAATGGCATTAATAATTCTATAAGTTATACAACAAAACATAAAAAATATACGGGACCGCTTGAAAACTGTTTCCAATGTTTTTGAAGCCACACCTTCCGAACGCGATTTTTTTTTTTTTTAGTATAAAGAAACCAAAAAAACGGATACAATTAAAAACGTATTTGTCACACATTTTTCTCAGAAGTTGAATTTTTTTTAGAAAAATAAGAAAAAAAGCTCTATACTTTAGACCTAACTGTCATTTAGTCCAGAAACGTCTCACATAAAATTTGAAGATAAAAAGTGAAACTAGAAAGAAAGAGTTGGCTTTTTTGCTATTTTCTTAGAATATGTCAAACTTAAACAAAATTGTTTCTCAAATTGTAGGCTCAAAGCCCTTTGTCTATTTCCGAACATGCCCTGTTAGTGATTCTTATACATACTCTTTATAATATTTATATTATTTGTAGGTACATTAATGTACAAAAGTTTATAAGTGAAGGTCATTAACGGGATACATTCGGGAAGAATCTAAATCTAATGATGTCCGGAAGGTGTGCCTTCGAAAAAAAATTTTAACCGGTTTAGAGGTCGCCTTTAAATATAAATTTTTTTGTGTTTTACTATCAAAACAGGTAACAGGTAATGTTCAATAGTGTATAAATATTTTTACGTTACCCACATACAAATAAGCAATAACGGACATTCCCAATGGTGCATGATTTTGTAGAATGTAGAAAAATATTATTGCAGGCTACCACGAAACACTCAAATATCGTACATATTCTCGTCGCCGCGAAATAAATATTTTCGCTAGCAAGAGACCCGCGTCACTTCCGCCCCTTAGACTCACACACACACACACACACACACACACACACACACACACACACACACACACACACACACACACACACACACACACACATACACACACACACACAGCTCGCACCAGCGCAGCCAATTCAAATGACATACCGCCACCACGCGACGCGCGTGCGACAGTATGATCAAGCTGTAGGGGTTCCGGGTATGGTCGCGCCGTCCGACCCTCTCCATTGACTCTCGAGGTATTTTCAATATCCGACTTGTCCCCCTATATACCCCTTGCGTGTCGCGCGCCGCGACCCCACTCGAAGCAGCAAAGGGTCAACGTGCGATCGCGTCAATGAGGAGAGAACGAGAGAGCGTTAACCGTATGAAAATATTTGTGGATTGAAATTAAGTTAGGACACGTCGCGCTCTCGTTTTGATGCCGGCGTCGTCGCGAGTGCCTATGGCGAATTCTCGGGATGTGTGCGGTGGCGACGGTGCGGCACGGTAGGACGAGTATAAGGGAGCCGAGAAACGCGCGCGAGTGTGACGCCGAGCCCCGAAAGGCATTTACATTGTGCTTGATTTAAAATTTAATTAGAATCAACATTGATTTTTCGAAGAGAATATTTTATAGAGGGCATCACTATTATTCGTTGTCCGAATCAGTTATGTGCTATTAGCTTTGAATCGATCGTTTTTCAAGTGCGTCTTATTTGTCGAACGTAAACTTTTAAGAAGTTACGGAACGATGAAGTAGTTCTTTGTAAACAGTATAAATTTTAGGTTCTTGTTGAAATGCATTTATGCTGAAAGATCAAGCTAACAAGTTATTTTCAAGAAAAAATAGGCGTTCCTATAAAAATTTTCGTTTTTATTAGATTTTTTTATTCGCACTAATGATCCCTACCATTCATCCCTCCAAATTAATTAAGGATCATAGAATGACTGCCATTAACAGCAAAAAAAATAAAAATAGAAGAGGAGGAATAAAAGAAAAAGGGAACGTCGATATAATTACGCGATTCTACCAACTTTTCAGCATCCCCTTAACTGTCATTGCATAATCGCGGATAAAAGATCGACCCCCGCACATCGAAAAATACTTGATAAAAATTTTCGTGCGTTCAACCTCCCGCGTACACCGTCATTTGTATAACGCCATTTTTTTTTTCATAGAAAAAAAGAGCTCCCGATATTCCCGGCTTCATTTAAATTTTACGGCGCATTGAGGGCGAAAATTTTCGCAGCGAACCAAATCATCGAATGAGCACGAATCAGCCGTAGAACGCGTGCAATTAGCCTTGGCATGTGCCGCTGCCAAATCCATCGGCCAATGATTATCGCGGATAAATAAAATCGCTTTTGCGTGAATAAAAAAAAAGCGCTCGATCGAGTTTCCGCGGCCCTATCCACACCTCCCAGTCACGACCCCCTTCTCTATCGCTCTCTCCCTCGGAACCCTGCATCAGTCATTTAGATGCCATAAAGATATTCGGCGTTTCATCTCTTTTCGTGCGATTCCCTTTCATTCGTCGTGTGCGCAAGCGAACGCCATCACCTTCAATCGAGCCGGAATCCCGCAAAAGCAATACATATACATAGAGATGTATAGAGCCCGCTGTGGTATTTACACTTTCACCCTTTCTTTTCCCATTGATATAGAGAGATCGCATCATTAGCAAACCTTGCATCGGCCAATTTCACAAAGGTGCACGCGGGGTGCACACACGCGCGTTGGGGAGTGCCGTCGCTGAGGATCAGAGAAAGGCCGCGTGTAAGTGCCAGGTAAAGCGAGCGTGCACCCTGGCTTGAGGCTTCATAACGTGAGCCTATGCCTACGCAATGCGCGACATTATAGCACCGCGCGGTATACTAGCAGTACGAAGGACGCACATTTGGACGAAATTGGCGCCAACAGAATGGCTCGCCCCGCACGCATGGAGAGCGCATTATGACGTTCGTTGGGCGAACTCATCAAACGCCACCGCTGTTCGACGACTTCAAAGCGAGGAAGCTAACTGTCTAAGCTTGGGGAGTCGCTGTGTATACCTAGCGAGTAGACGCGCCGGCTGCTGGCTGTTGCTACGTATATGCGAAATCTATCGGAAAGATGGATTATGCGGAAAGGGAACGAAGGAGACGCGCGTTAGCAACCGTCAACTCTCAATGTTACTCGCATATTAGTAGTCGGGTGTATCTCTAAAGGAGCGTGCTGAATACCGAAATCTAATTGTGAATGAGTCTTGAAAATGTTGGAAATGTTTTTCTTTGTCATTAGAATATTTTTTAGAAGAACAAAATTTCATTTTGAAACGTGAATTTTAAGAGCGTGATATCAGAGAACTTCTCCCGCCCCGATTAAAGAACATTTTCTTCGAATATAATTTCTAAATTTACGTATGTATTTTAAGGTTCTTGTTTCTGTAAGTAAGAATAAACAAATTCAACCCCAAAGTATATATGAGAGACCAAATAACTGGGAGAGAAAAATAGGCCTAATCTAGACTAGGGAGGTAGAGATCTGGTAACACCACAGATGGTGACCAGGAAACGAACCCATAACGAGCAAATCAGGAGTAATCCGATCACTCACGAGCACATCAGCCTGATTAATTCAAAATGTAACCATTTGACGTTCTTTTCATATTTATACTCGCCGGGAACCTATTTCTCTCACGTATACAACCTGTTCAGTAAATGTATGTTTTGCTCAACGGAATCGTGTAGAGCGCGAAATTGTGAATAAAAAGTTCCTTTACCGTTTTTCGATATGGCAAGTAGCTTTTTGAGCATCAATGTCTCAAAATTGTTTATTTTCAATAGAAATTGTATATCTATACTCATAAGGTCATATCCTTATTGAATTAATAAGTCACTTAAACATAAATCTGTTTGACTATATATAAATAGGTGTAAATAAATCTCTTCGGGTGCATGACTAGGTGAGACCGAGAACGAGAAATCTCTAGTCACAAAAAAATATTTTCAAGAATTTTTATTACACTATAGTACATTCAATTTACCGCGTAAGCGATGAAATAACGATTTTTGTTTATATATTATATTCTAATACACTGCACTATAGCAACAAAACTATTATTACATTGACATGGGGGAGATTATCAAGATAATTAGCAAAGGACAAATTTCTGGCGACTCTCGTTCATAAATCTGCTTTCAGCATAATAGCGCAGCAGAGTTATTACACTTCGCATATAATAGATTCCAACAGTAAAAGCCTGCCATTGTGTTCACGCATGCATGTGCGCACATCTATATAGAGAGCTCGGTTATTAGACAAACTCGCGCACAGGGATGAGAGAGAGAGAGAGCATAGGGGACTATACGCATTCCAGCAGGTGCGGCGTCGGCGGCGTGCATGCGCCTCTAATATCGCGTGTCACTCTTATCGTTCGACCGATTAATTGAAAGCACTCCTGCGCTCCCTCCTTCTACTACCCGTCGTAGACCTTTCTAAACCGCACACACATAGGCACAGCGCGCGCGCGCGCGTGCGCGCCCTTTCTACGTCGCGCATGGCGTGTCGCGGCTGGCTTCGACCCTCTCCGTGTAGCAGCAACAGTAGCAGTCTACCTCTGGCCTTTGATTGATCGTTTCGCGGGAAGCTCGAATCGTGGATTTCACGTGTTTGAAAGCGTAAGAGGGTTTGTGCGGTGGTGCTGGTAGTGGTGGTAGTAGCTTTAGAGGGAAAGAGGCGTAGAATGAAAACTCGCGCTTGCGTGCGCACGAGGGGAGAGAAAGAGAGAGAGAGAGCGAGAGGGAGATTATATAAGAACGGGTTATTACGAATTCTGATGTATAACAAGTTTATTTGCTCGGAATTGCCGGGGATTTTACGAGTCTCGTCGGGAGAGAGCGAGCGAGGCTAGCGAGCGTGTGTATGTGCCGTTATTTGCTTACTGCTTAATTCTTCGCTCGCGAGTTTCCTCAAAACGTTCAACTTATTTTTTCCTTTTAGATGCGTATTCAAAAGCAAAATGTGTACACATGCGGCCACGGAGTTTACGGTATATTCATGGCGCTCGAATAATAAGCTATGCTAATATTATGCGCATGAATAATTCAGACGGTAAGGTAAAAAACTTATTAAAAATATACTGTATTATAACAATTAGCTAATGGCACCGTCAAGCCCAGCTTTGTAAAGGTCTATTGCCAAGTACGTACACGTGATATGGATTATTCTCGGTGTTACATAAACAAGCATCACAAACTCTCGCTAATTAATAGTATTGGTTATTGGTCACATTTCGGGGTAAGGCATCAAACTTGCCTCACGTTCGACGTGCGCACGCGCATGCTTTGATGACGGAGCGAACAATCACATCAAAGCTAATGAAAACATAATCAAAATCGCGGAGTGCGCGCCAGGTACAGAGAGATAAAACCTCGGACTGCAATCGTTTGCAAACATAAATCCGCTCCGGATTATAATGACGTGCCGGAACCACGGCATCATAATTGGTAATTGTAATAGGCGAGCCGTACCCTATCCTCTCCCGAACTCTTCGAAATTGTGCAGCACGGCTGATTACTTACCATTAATAATGTACTCGCGAATTAATTAATGACAAAGCCGCGCCCGTGGCGGCATCCATTGTGGCCTATACACAAACGGCGGCTACGGCACGAACCCGTTTGGCATTGATGTGTCTAAAATCAATTGAACAATGCAACTGGCACCCAACCGTTGGACAACCCCCCCTGACACCGTCGCCTCCCGGCCGATCTGCGATCGGATCGCCAAGACCATTGTTGAGAGCACAGCAGACATTCCGTATGACGCCCTTGGGGTATACTTAGTAGGCCTTTAGATTTACTATCATGCTGCCCCCATATGGGGGTGGTATTAAGCCAGATCTTAGTCCTTCACAGAAGCCTCGTGTAACGAAAGACGGAGCTTTTAGTATTCCGTGCATTATGATACTGCTTGGAGCTAAAGATGACATTTATTATGCACACAAAGTTTAAAATATAACAGTTTGGAGGCTGGGATTTTCGAAATACGAATGAAATTGATAGTAATTACAGACAGTATATTATGAACGGAATTGGACAGTAGTAAAAATCAGAATTACATAAAAATTATTAAACAAAAATAAATAAAGAATATGAATTATTCTCTGGTTAAAATTTTTAAAACCTTAATTCCAAAAAATGTTAAAAATTTCGAAACAATATCACAAACGATAATATTATGACTAAAACATGGTCATTAAATTTATATCAGTACGTTTATAACTTAGCAAGTTTTACGAAGAACGAAATACTTCATTTTTCTTACAGTTTTGAAACTGAAATTTAATTTTGTGAAAAAGAATAGCTTTTTTATTAATAGTTTAAAGTTCTTCAGAACAAGTTTTACAATTTTTTATTAATAAATAATAAATTTTAAAAATATATTTTAACATCAATTAATAATATACTTGTCAAAACTACTTTAATAATTTAAAAACTTTATTATCTTACATATTATCTTTACCTACTTATAAAGTATAGTTTAATTTCCATACAAATAAATAATTAAATGTTAATTGCAAAAATGTTTAAGAACGAGTAATGTATCATATTTTATTCTAGAGAAAAAGATAACACTACAACCTTAACATATTTTTATTAAGTTTTTACGCATGAAAAAGTATTAAAACTATACGTCAATGCATTATACTGTACATATATCAGTATAAATAAGCTTTACGCAAAGAAAGAGCTACGAGTGCTGATATTCTTGTCGTCACTACGTCATTTTCAAAATGGTGAAACGTAAGTTAATGTTTGCATTTCTAGTTGCAACGCTGTTTTTCTTTCCAGGAGGGGCACAAGAAGAAAAGGAGACAGAGGAAGATGATAAAGAAACGTTTACAAGTATTTTTAGTGTGAGTAATTTTAATTTTAGCTACTAAAATTCGTATAGAATAGATTATAAATGTTTCTAATATTTTGATGCAGGATGAACAGTTGGAAATAGCTGCTAAGTATTTAGAGACCGAAGTAATTTTGCCGGTAAGATAAAAAAATTGTTTAGACTGCATAACTTAATAATCATTAATTGTATCAAAACCACTCATATCTTCACAGAACAATATAACATGCGAAAATCGTGAAAACTATTGCCAAACTAGCCTGGAATTAGGTAATCCCGATGAGTGTAACGTACGTTATTTGTTTATTTGAAAACAATAATTTAAAAAATTCAAACTTTCTTAAACAGATTAATTTAATTTCTTTTCCGATTCCAGGAAATTTTGAAAATATATTTGTGTTACGGTAAAAAAGATAAGGAAGGTTTAAGAAAGATAATAAAAACACTGAAGTCGAAACTAGAAGCAGAAGAAGAAGCAAAAACAGAGAAGCCAAAATAATTAAAATTATTAACGGGATAACAGGAAATAAAAATATGTTTAAAAGCATTATTTATCATGCGACATAATACAATTGTTTTTCAAATAAATATTTTCAATCAAGTATTTGACTAGATTCATTTATTATTATTCTAGTTTATCAATGAATCGTAAAAACTCCTAATGACAATTTTGATCGTTCACAAAAGCTTCATCGCAAATTTCCAGTGATCTCGGCAGAAGTATGTAGAAAGCGTAAAACAGAATGCAAACCTGTTAAAAAAGTATTAAATAAAACGAACCTGTAACAAAGAAAACTTATAACAGTTATTTCAGCGCGCGCCTATTCCTGCAGATTCCCATCGCCGCGTCGTCACAAAGCTCGCATCGTGAAAAGGGAATAAAAGGGAGCGGGCGGGCTGGCGGACGCGCGCGTGGGAAAGCTGTAAAATGGATACTTTTTCATTTTTTTCAACATTTTTTTTTATTCCAAAGCTGCAAAAGTGAGTTCGAACAGAAGATAAAAAAAATGTCGGCCAGCGGAGCAGAGCGCACTGAGGGTGCGAGAGAGCAAGCGTCATAGGAAAAATCAGAAGCCATAAAAGGCTCTGCGCGTTGCTCTCTCTCTCTCTCTCTCTCTCTCTCTCTCTCTCTCTCTCTCTCTCTCTCTCGCGCTCCGCATAGTATGTGTCCCTCGACCACCGCTACGCATCCAATGTCCAGTCAGCGCTGGTTTTGCATCATCGAGTGGCATAGTGACGGCCGTGGGATTCGATATTCCCGACACTCGTGAATTTTTCGCGATTTCCCCCCGGCCGTGCGGTACGAGCGCATATACATATGCCATGCGCACAGCCGAAAGAGAGAAAGAGAGGAAACGCCTCACACGCTCGTTGCCGAATTAAAATGAAACGCGAATCGCGTATGTGTTTGTGTGTGCACAAGCGCACACCTGTGTGTGTGTCTATACATACGGCGTCGGTCCCGCAAGCGCCTCCATTATGAATCGCTCCGACCGCCGGCCAATTGTTAATTCATCGGGCAGAGAGAGGCGCGAGAAAAATACGGGGACTAATAACCCGACAGACAATATGCATTATTTGTCATCGTTGAATTCGTTACAAGTATACAATTACTATGATAATTCTTTTTACTCGCTGTTATAATGCAGGTTTTAAAATTGAGCTTTTGGGAATTACATCGATGTCATTCATTCTGCAGGTTTATTATTCGCTTGCACACAGTAGATATAAATAACACTTTAAACTTTTCATATGATTTTTCTTTATAGCGTGACTTACCAATAATGTGTCAAACAAAGTGCCAACAGAGATACTTACCTGGAACAAAAGAGAAATTCACAATTAATTTTTACACTTGTTGTAATTATAAAATTTTTTATTATAATAATCTGCTTATTATTTTTTGGTTTGTAAAACCCGTCATAATAAATAAAATTGTTGAAGTACATTGAAGATTATATTTGTTTTTAGCTACATTTTATTTGTTACGTTTTATAAAGTAAACAGTGTTGCGAAAATTGTTAGAGTGCGGTTCTTAACGACTTTTTATTTTATGTACGCAAATATTTTAAAATGTTTCACTTTAACAACAGAAAAAAATAGATAGTGAAGAATCTTGGACATTGGAAACTGAATTTTTCAATTTTTCATCAAACCCCCTAAAGCTTTTAAGTTGGCAGAGAGGGAGAAAAAAACCATCGACCTATTTCGCTCTTCCATTGAACTTTGGAAATATAAGCGGTGTTCGGAATACAGTCGTACTTTCGCATATGAGCAAGTTCGGGCGAGTAGTACACGCGGAAGGATCGAATTTTCCTCTCGCGTCGTCTCTATATATACATTTGGATATCTAGAATGAAGGTGTCTTCCTTTGCTCTTTGGGCGAAAAAAGAAACACGGCACATTTAACCCACTTGCGGAGTTCCGGCGACTTTCCGTGGCTGCTTATCCCCTCTCCTCGCCCCTTTTCCGCGAGTCCTTTTTCAAGTTGCCGTTGAACTGCATATAGCCAGAGTGGGATGAAAGAGAAGAAAAGACGTTTAAAAAAAGGAAACTTCCAAACTTTCTTTCTCTGCCATATACTCGTGCTGACAATGATGTTAACAATATAATTTTTAAGTTTTTCTTTGGACATGTGCTATAGTTACATTATACGTGTTGTCGGAATTTCTTAGAGAAAAATTGAGACTTTTATAATGTGAGAAATTCGTTGTAGTTGTCAAATGAAAGCCAAGTTAAAAATGTACTTGACAAACTTGGCTTTTTCAAATTCTAAAGAAACTAAAATTGCTGAAGTATCTCTCTCAACTTCGCTGCACATTGTAAACTATTTCTAACATTTAAAATTGTATAAACTGCTTTAACAAACAACCTCTTTTAAATTCGTAAATTTGGGTCTAACTTGATATTGCACAATTTTTATTTACCCAAACCAAGTCAAAATATATTTTCATTCAAAATACGATAGATGCAGCGACGACGACCTCTGCGAGACTATATATTGACGGCATTCCAATTTATTTCGATTCGGAATTACATCTTGTGAGTCCGCGAACGGACGCACGAAAACGATAGATATAGCAGGTAAGACGAGCGTCGAGCTGAACTCAACATTTTATATTATATATGGGATCTACGCTTCATACACTAGGTACATGTTACGTGCTGTTCGTACGTTGAATACGGATATCCGATTTTCGCGAACGGATTTTTCGGTTTTGCGTTTCATTACGACTTAATCTTATACGTTACTACAGGTGAAGGAGTTCGCTGTGAATAATGCAATTTATTTGAATTGGGTGGAAAAGACGAATTCTACAATATATAAAATTATTATGCAAATCCACCAACTATGCTATTTTTTATAAATAATTAGCATATAAAACATTTTACAGATCTATAAAAATCAAAATATTTTACAATGATGTAAAAGTCAAAGAGAGAGTCTTCATTCAAATAGGAAAGATATCTTTTGTCGAAATGCAAACTTTTATTTTCATGTTTTATGGTGAATATTTGAAATGTAATAAAAACTTTTTGAATCTTACGTGAGCCATAAATTACGATATGAAGATATAAAAATAAAAATAAATGACGATGAACCCGCGAGAGACAGATGAATATACTTTAAAAGTAATATCTCTATCTTCTACACTGTTAAAAAAATGTTTATGAAATTTAAGTTAAATGTAATGGAAGCTTGTTTCATATACAGTATTGAATAATAT
>JAYJLV010111680.1:0-11236 GCA_036873485.1 Torymus texanus | reverse complement strand
TGAAGCTTTACAAAATAGGGAAACTACATTAACAGCATGGTTGAAGTTAAATAGAAAAGATGACTTTGCAAAAAAAATAAAATATGTAGAAATTCCACAATACTATGTTTTTAAAGATGAATCTAAATCGGGGATAAAAAGAAAACGAACGCAAATATTTAAGGCAATTGGTCGGTTAAATATAGTATCACCAAAAGACAGTGAAAGATTTTTTCTAAAATTGATATTAAACTGCATGAAAGCAGCTACTTCTTTTGATGAATTAAGGACTTATAATAATAATATTACATATAAAACTTATAAGAAAGCTGTCCTTGCTATGGGTTTAATAGAAAATGATTCTTAAATATACATTATTTTTGAAGAAGATTGTAATGTAATGCGTCCATTTCAATTCCGTAAATTATTTGCATGGTTCATTTTAACAGAAAACATTCAAGGTAATTTATTTTGGGAAAAATTTAAACATTTTCTTTCAGAAGATTTTAAAAATAATGAAGAAAACAATGCTCTAATTCACATTCAAAGTATATTACAAACTGAAGATAAAACTTGTAAAGATTTTAGTTTACCTGAACCTAGATTTAGAATATAGTAAAAATCCATTTGAAACTTTATTTAATCACTTAACTAATGATCAAAAAGTACTTTTTGACGAAATAATTCTTAGTGATAATAGAATCTATTTTATTGATGGACCTGGAGGTTCAGGAAAAACCTTTTTATACAAAACATTAATATTCTACTTCATATCCTTAAACAAAAAAACGTTATCTATGGCTTGGACTGGAATAGCTTCTATTTTATTACCGAAACCAATCATCGAACATTTAGACTTCCTCTAGATTTAAGTAGTATTGATACTGCCTTCTTAAAATTTGAGACAGACAAAAAAATTATAAATGAGCGAGCAGGGGGGCGAAGCGGAACTGTAAGAGCTGCAACTTGCAAACCGGATATCGGAAGAAAAAGGCTAAATTTCTGAAAGGGAAACGTACATAAAATAATTCATGTGTCTATATCATTTGAACGAGATTATCTTTTTAAGGGAACCTTTTGATTTGAGTAGATCAATTCTTACACACCTATATAAATATGTTAAAGGTCAGTTTTGAAGAGGTTTAGTTTTTTTCATGAGAGTTAGTGGATGGCCTGACTAAAGAAATAATGGACTCCGGGGTAACAGACTCTAGAAAATGGCCAAAAACTCTTCAAACCCGGTAAAAAATATCTCGAATTTTTTGAAGAGACTATTCAAAACTGGCACAACTCTTCAACACCGAGTCAACATCCTCGAAAACTCGTCAAAACCGATCTTTAACATAAATATTTCAATGTATATATTCACGCGGTCGACCCTAAGGCTTCTTCTATACTTGCCTTCGGAGCGCTCCCGCGCTCCTTCATATACGTTCAGGTCAACTGTTATAGGCCAAAATTTTTATATTACTCAATTTTTTTTACTAATTTAAACACTTTTAATAACATAATTCTAGTTGTTATAATTTAACAGAATACGTAAAAAATCCTATATAACTAAACCACCAATTATGAATAAGACGCTTAAAAGCATTTAAGTAATGAGCTATTAATTATTACTAACTATTTTATACAACTGATTTTTTAGGTTTTTACGTTGAATTTACTAGGAAAGTGAACTATCTGCTGATCGCAGGTTAGATACAACGCTTAAATAAACTAAACTTATGAACATTTTAACCCTCATTTTCAAAAAAATCTTGAAAAATGCCTCTTTTTTAAATGGTAACCATTTAATTTCGAAGAGACTTGAATATTATTTTAAACATAGAAAATAAAACTAGAGATAATGGCCTGTAATTTTCTTCTTTGATAATTAAAAAAGGTTAATTATATTTCCAGTTATGAAGTTTAATGTTGAGCATTGAAAGTGCAACAAAATATGCACACAGTCGAATAGTCAATTTTAGGTATCAAACTGCATTTTTTTGCTGGAATTCAAACTTTCATAATATAATTTTTATATAATATTTAAGTCTCTTCAAAGTTAAATGGTTATCGTTTCAAGAAGAGGCATTTTTCAAAACTCTTTTCAGAATAAAACTAAAAATGTTCATATTTTCAATTTTTGGAGCATTACAGCTTTCTTCATATTTCGACATCCAAAAAACTATCTCAAAAATTGAGCTAATTACGTAATGTATAATTTATGTATGCTTTATACAGAAAATAATTATAACAAAAACTAGAATATCAAAGATCCGTTCTTTATTACTACGGTATTAAAGTTTAAAAAATTAAACATATGCATAACTTTTTCTTAGACGGGTTTAGTGTACTTATACTATAAATAATGTTAAGTAAATGACCACACAATGGAATTTTATTGCATAGAACATATTTTTTAGAAAAAGCAATAGCATAACACATATAAAATGATGTGAAATAACATTAGGTGTAATATGACTACAATCATATTACATATGCCAAAAAATGATAAAAAATGTGTTATTTTTTACTTTCTTCACTCTTTAAAAAGTTTATACCTTTTTTCTGTGACTGTAGTCTCTAAAATATTTCTTAGATTTTGAATTCTTCTAGATTTTAAATTATATATTGTGAGTTTAAATTGTTGAGCAGTAGTATACAACCACCTTGAAAATGTTTAAAACGGACTCGTTTTTTTGAGGATAACAGTTTTTATATCATATATTTTCATAATTTGAAGTATTACGATTTTTGCACTGGTAAAAATATAATATTCTTCTTCCGAGAAACAGTCGTGCCTACAAATCATATGTAAATAGCGAAAAATTTCCTTCACTTGTATCCCATTCGCTTACTCATTCAATAGCCGAATATTGAATTTGTCATTAAAATTACTAAATTAGCTTGAATTTTCACTTTCGGTTTCCCATTTAAATACTGGCGTACGCGTGTGAAAGTTCTTCCTATTTTTATTCGTTTACACAGTATCGAGTGACGCAAATCTTTTTAGGGGTATAGCTGTGCAACTAGCCTTCCACTTGTCTCTACTTCTGTATATCTCGCCTCTTATAAATAAAATTGTGCATGATGCTGCAGTCGCCATTGCTTCTCGCCACGCTTGCGCGAACGGGCACAATGGCTCCAAATGAGTCGTAACCATGTACGTTCGTTCGCTCACAAATTGTCAGCAAATATACCAACGCCCGCACATAGGCGTACGTGAGGGACGCCCGTCGCGTTTTAACGATTGCCTCTCGTAATGCAGGTGTGAGAACTGGCGATATGTTTCCCTCTCTCTTTCTCTCTCGCTCTTTCGCTCTCTCTCTCTCTCTTTCTCCCTTTCTTTGTATCTTCCTGTCTCTCTTTCTCTCTTTCTATCTTCCTATCTTTCTATCTTTCTATCTTTCTATCTTTCTATCTTTCTCTCTTTTTCTCTTTTTCTCTTTTTCTCTTTTCTCTTTCTCTCTTTCTCTCTTTCTCTCTTTCTCTTTTTCTCTCGCTCGCTCCCCCTCTACCCCTCTTTCGGGCACTTAACACTCCACGCAAATGTGTTATGTAGCTTAGTATACTAATTGGGAAGGCTACTTGGGAAGAGTCTCTGCCAAACTGATGGTATATCCAGCCGTGTATATTGTAACCTCGATCAGCGATCCCTACACACATAGCTTGTGTTCCCTGCACTACTTGTTACCTTTATCTTCACGCCCTTTTCTGCTTTGCCTTATAATTGTTGTAAGGATATCGTCTGCATATATGCGAGTACTTTATAGCCCTCGGGTTCAACAGTTATTGGAAGGTTGTCAACATCGGCCTTCCAACGTACTGGACCTAAGACTGATTCTTGTGGATCGTCTTTGTTTTGTGGCTTCCTTCTTTGTTTGGTCATGCGCTTATACTCAGTTCTGTTCGAGAAGTAGCTTTACAATAACCTATATAGATGTTTGTAGGTCAACCTCTATATTAAGAAGACCCAGTCACTATAAGATTACGAAACGCTTCTTGGATGTCAAGAGCGAAGCTCATCACTTATCGGTCCACCTCTAAACATTATATTGGCAATAAAAATAATTACCTACTCGAAACAATTTTTTTTAATAAAAAATATTAATCTTTGCAAAAGTTACAAGCAATATAAAAAAAAATTGTACTTATTTATGTGCACTACCAGACAACCAAGTACATATTTGTGTGTCCCCGATTAGTATGTTTTGAAATTATTATCATTGTAACAAAAATTATTTTCTAAGTTGTAACACATTCAAAATCAATTTTTAATTCTTTTTTACATTGAATATTAATAAAATCCAACATGGTAAGAAATTAACCCTTTGAGTCCCTTTTGAGTTCTTCCATCATGAGAGAACCTACTTAATAGATGTGTATGGGTTCTTTGTAGATATTATTGATATTTTTTCCATAAGAAACAAATTAAAGCGAAAAACTTGCTTTTTTCGAATTAATTTATTAGTGTGAAAATGAGAGTTCAATCAGAATTGTTTATATTTAATGGTTTATAACTAAAAGTTGTAAACAATTTAGACTTTTACAAATCTGACTTTAGATTTGTAATCAGCGTACCCTGAAATCTAAGAAACCAGTCTTTACTTTATATTTCGTGGATATTACAAGTATATTATTATGTTATAAATATTTATCTACACTAAAAAGACGCTTCCATTTTAAATTTTTTATACATGAAATTTATTTTAAATAAATATAAAACAGGCATTTGCACACAGACGACTGAACCTAATCAGAGAGCTCCGATACCAGCACACACAATTGTGGACAAGTCGTTTTTCATGTCTATATTAGTAGACACCATAAATTTTTGTATCCCCTTTGAACTGATATTAGGAGCTAACAAGGTATATGTCACTGAACTCCCTGTTGTACTAACCTTGGTTACTATAAACTCGGCTTATGGGTAAAGTATTGCAGCCGCGGTAACCTTTTGGTCTTTGGCTCTCGCTACTATTCTTATGTAGAGTTCCATACCCGGTATGTTTCCTCTCCAGGTATTAGGCTCTTATGCTAGTACATAGCCATATTTTCGTTGAACTAGAGCTCTGCGGAGTTTATCGTTTACAACCTTTGATCTTCCCATGTTTATTGTAGGACTTTGCTGTTTAATTCTCTACAACTGGGGTACTCTTTGCTTTTTCTATTTGCCTTGTTATCTTTACTTTTTCTATATATCTTCTTTTTTTGTAGAGCTACATAACGAGTGCGAGCGATTAATGGAGTGTGTGAGTGTTTGTGAGAGAGATTGATATTTACTTCTCTAAACTCAACTACAGTGAGGACGAAGATCTTTTTAGTAAGTTGTTAATAGTTCTATTATTTCCAGGTTCCAATTTTACTTTTTGATTTATATATTTACAATTGATTTAAAGTACTATTTTGGACCTTCTTTTGATTCTCTATTTACAAGACTGATTGGCTTTGGTTTTGTATATGTCTCATCTAGCTAACAAGATGAATCCTCTTGCATACTACACTGTCAAACCCATTTGGGCTGCCATTGAGGCTTTCTGCTATGTGCATTGTTATAAGTTATAAGAAAAAGGATTGTCATTGCTGCAAATTTAGCATGGCTTGTGGCTCGTAGTTAGAGTTCACTTAAGTTGTGCTTTCAATTTTCTGTTCCCATACTAATAATAACCGTTGCTCTTATGGCTTTGCTTTCATTTGGTTTGGAGTGCTCTTCTAATTTCTTATAACAAGTATGACGTCCTTTATACCTTTCTGTTTTAAAACTTAGCACATGGTCAAGTTAGTGTCTGCTCTTACCTAGTATACATTCTACTTAGGTCTTTCAAACTTCTAAGTAGTCTCACCAAGCTTGGGATGACATGTGAATTCTGAAAGGCTAGTGTTCTCTTCCGATGAATCGTACTAAGAACATTTCCTCACAGAATAACGTATGAGGTTGTCGTACAAACGTTGCAGTCAAATAGATCGGTTTGGCATCATTCAAATTTTGCAGCGTGGACTCAACCCTGGACTTTTCTTAGTACAACGGTAAGTGGTACTCTGGTTTCAGTGCATTTTCTGTATTTGAAACGATAATTGCTCTCTTAGACGATAGGTTTTGCATATCGCAAAAAGGACTACCGACTATTTCTTCCGGGGAGCCAGTAATCCTGCAGGACTTTAGAAAATTGGTTTTTATTCATGGGCAGAGAAATCTGCTGATTGCTCAAGGGGGTAGTAAGACAGACTGTGTCATTAAAAGTTCCTATAATAAAAAGATGCCGCTATCTACCTGAAAGTGGTCAGTAACCCAGTAACTTTAGATGAGTAAGTTTATGCTTTAAAATTTCTTACTTTCAAACGTCGCATCCAAAGTTGGTGCATAAACTGTGTACATAGGATCAAGGTTACAGATTTTGCCCTTCTTGCATTTCCGAACTTGATCTCAATTGAGTCCAAAAGCATTCAATCTTAATTTCATCAAGTCCGAAAATACTTTGCTCTTCTGGAGTTCTAAATGCGGGAAGCGAGAAATCTGCAACCCTGATACTACTTACTTAAATCATGTAAATTTCTAATAAATAAGTAAAATTTATTTAACATATGGTTAACTGTCAAATAATAAGATAAGATAAAAATGTAATAAAAAGATAATATTTGAGAAAAGATAAAAAGGTAATTACTTAAGATCAATGGGTAAATATTAAAAAAAGTGGTTTTCATCTTGATGAAATCAACTCCTTGATATAGTCTTTTCTGAAAGTGGACATAGCAAAGACGTACTCAATCCAGTATACTTGTTTTCGGAGCCATCACTAAAAAAATGTAAAAATTATTCTTTCGAAAATCTAAAATTTATAATCAAACAAATACACATTGGCAAATCAAAAAATTGGTTTGATTTTTAAATTCAGACGAAAAAAACATAAAAAATCATCCCTGTCCGATTAAAATCAATCGAATAGATCTTCAGATAATATGGTATACGTACATACACACATACGCATACACATACACATACAATAACAAAGCTTCTTCTATGACAAAGAAAATATTTAGTTTTGACGATTCTATCTTAAGGAGATGCGAGGCTCTATTTTTAATATCAAATTATGTCATTTCTAAAAATTTCTTTGGTAAGAAATATTTATCCAAGCCATTATCAGAATTTTTTTAAGGGTATTTTTTATTATCTTTCATCAGTTTTTTCAATTTATAGTTTACTTTTCATGTTAGAAAGAATCATCTATTAGACAAAATCAACTATGCAGACGTTAGCAAGTCAGAAACATTAGTACAAATTAAAAAGATATTTTGCGACGGTTAACTCTTTTCTCAATTTAAACATTGCAGAAAAAATCGATCAAGAAACCAATCACACAAGTCAGAATCTTTTCCGGCGCTCGGCTACGATGGTACATTTTTATGCACTCGGCTAAAATAGAACATTTTTCTCGCTTCTCTGTGACTTTTATTCTGACGATTTCGCCTCTCCAGGTGAGTAATCAAAACTATCCCATCCACACGTAACAAAACAAAAATTAAATCGTAGAATATTATTAAATAAATTACTTAGTTAAAAAATATTTGATGTGAATCTCAATAAGTTATTTATAAAATAATAGTAAATTATGTTAAAATGATATTTCATAAATAACACTTATTTATATAAACTATAATATGTAGTGTGTTCGTGTGAGATCAAAAACTCGTGGACGCTTGTTATTTGCTGCTCTTCGTCAGTTCCCAGGTTTTTCGGAACTCGTATGCTTTACGAACGGATAGAAATATTCCATTAGTAATTTAGTGGGAGGCTCAAATGTGTCTGCCTATGCTTAAACAAATTTTCGATCGTCAGCACGGTGCAGTTGCTAGTGAAAATGATTTCTGTCGCGTTCACCACCACCACTACGCCCACGACGATTATTTCGATCGCACAGCTCGGCAAACAAGCAATTACGTGGTAATGTCATCTCGTGAATTTCGTTTCGACATGTATTAACAATGCCGCAATCCCAATATTGACGCACGGATCCATAAGTGCGTATGCAGTTGGCGCGTGGCTCTGTGTTTCCGTTTCTCGCGCTATCCCTGCGCCAAGCCAAAGTGCATATATGTAGTTTTCATGCGCATAATTTGCGCATCTGCTCAGATTTTATTAAATTATTTACTTACTTTTTAGAACCTTCGTGCATATGGATTTAAATTTATTGATTTTTAAAACCTAATGAATTAAAGTTTTATTTATTGACATTTAATTTTCTATTTTATTTGCATTTAAAATCTGTTCCAGATATTTAAATTCTGATAAAAATTGTTTATAGATAATTTTTGTTGTACTTGTTTCAAATTCTATTAATTTAGACTCAAACCTGAAACCCGATTCTAACTGCTATTTATACTATACATTGCCATCTAAGTTTTTGAAGGTTTAAAAATTTTGAATAGTGGTTAGAGATATTGCAGAATTACGTTTACCGATGCAAGGTAACATGAAAAAATTTCGTCGTTGAAAAACACGATATAAAATTTAGTTAAGTGACTTAAGTAAATTTTACTAACCTGTCTTACTCAAGTTTTTATTAAAGTTTACTTGAATATTCGATAAATTTTACTTGTGATTTGTACTGTGTGAATGAAATGTTACATTTGTATAACCTGGTAGAAATTTTCACTAACCGTTCGCCATTCGTTCACCATAATACAAAAGTTTGACCGATGATTTAACGAATTGGTGATTATATGAATATAGATTCTTTCGTTACGAAAAAAGCCTTACAGCTAGCCAATAAATTCTAAATTATGAAAATCATCAAAATAGATATATATTATTTATTAATTTGTGATTAAAATAAAATATTCAAAATTGTATTATTCGTAAAATGAAAAAGAATTACATAGACAATATCTTATTTTATAGAAATAGATTTAAACCAGTAAACGTATACGTCACATTGAGGTTAGTTTTTAGTGTACGTACGACATTAGGGTGAAAGCTGGGGCATGTACAGATAGCCTGTCCGTGCAGGCTTAAACATATATAATTTTTAAACCAGTGACATGGCCAAAGTAGGGCCTGGACAGGTAGTCCAACTTATATATTCTTATTGTTTTTTTATGATTTGATTATACTTCCCACATATGAGTACTTTCACATTTAGAAGCCCAGGTCCCATAACCACCTATATAGGGGTTTATGAAGCCCAACCTAAAGTTTCTATTCAGAGAATTGCTGTTTCAATCACTTGTCCTATTGATTCTATCTAATAGTTGTCCTACTATTAAACAGAGTTAGGCTCCATAACTACAGAACTATATATATACTAGTGAGACGATGCCCCTAGCTCGCTTTGCTCACCAACGCCCATTTATATATGAGCGAATCCCAGAAAATGTTAACTTTTTTGGAAACTGCAAAATTTTTTATTTAAAAGTTGAGTTTTGAGTTTTCTAATGTGTTTTTAGATCTAGAAAGATTTTTTTATAACAAAAGCTTCAATTTAAACACTGGTAGATCGATGTGCCACGATAAATAGCCCAGATATTGAATTGTCATTTTATTAGGTACGACCGCTACTCGGAAGAGCCTTATAATATCGCCAGAGAAAATTTGTTAACTGTATTAGAACTAAAATTTGAGCTATACAACTGATTTTCCCCTTATCCAAAATCAATTTTAGGCATTTTCTACAATGTATGTATGTCTGTATGTTCGTATATAATTAAGTTACCTGATTATCTTAGCGAATTTTCGATGGATCTAAAAGGCCTTTGGGGAATATACTCCTCTAATTATACGTAACTGGTGGTTTTCAAATGAGAAAGATCGATGAAAAATTTTTAAAATGCGAGCATAAATAAATATCTTAAGAAATCGATTTTTAAGCATAATGACTAGAAAAATTAATTTTAAGCTACTATCTACAGGCCTATCGGCTAAAACTAATTAAAAGGCACCTTTTTCTGATGGAAGTTTTTTGCTACAAGCAATACTTACCAACACAAATGCGAAAAAAAGGGCAAAGAAAACTCGGCTATAACTCGAGAGGATTTGATTTTACACATAAATGTTAAATTTAAAAGTTGTAAATAATAATACAACAAAATTTTTCCATTTAACATTATGATGTAAAATCAATTCCTGACGCGTTACACCTATAAAAATTCTTTTATACCACTCTAACCTCAAAATCATAACTTTAATATGATTATTCGGCTCTCGTGGTATAAAATACTGTATGGCACTGGTGCGTAAGGTGATTTTTACCGCCTTCGACTTTTCTCACTCGCTTAGCTCGTGCGAAAAACGTCTCATGCGGTAAATAATCACCTTCCACACCCGTATCATAATGTACTATTAAACGCCTAAAGATACATAAAATGGACGATTTTCGGCTATAACTTAACAGGATTTGTTTTCACACAAATATGTTAAATGTAAAAATTGTAGATTACAATAAAACTAAACTTTTTCCTATTTAAAATTTTCGTGTAAAATTAATACATGACGAGTTAAATAAAAAAAAACGATTTTTAAAGCTTAAACATTCATGGACGATAATTAAATGGACAATATTCGTCAATAAGTTGATAGGATACTTTACAAAAATATGTCAAATGTAAAAGTTCTAGATTATAATAAAACAAAACTTTTTCTCATTTAACATTTTCATGTACAATTTATTCCCAACGAGTTAAACCACAAAAACGATTTTTAACGCCCAAAGATACATAAAATGGTAGATTTTCAGTTTTAACTTAACAAGATTTGATTTAATTCAATAATACAAAAATGTTTGATTTGGGTTAATACGCAAAAGTTATAGAAAACAGTGAAACGAACCTTTTTTTCCATTTAATATTTTCATGTACAATCAATGTCTCATGAATTATACCAATCAAATGCCTTTTTAATGCCTAAATACACGCATGAAATAGTCGATTTTCATTTATTGTTCAAGGATTTTGCTTTACACAAAAATATTAAATGCAGAAGTTATAAATAATGTTGAAATAAAACTTTTTCCCATTTAACATTTTCGTGTACAATCAATTCCTGACGAGCTACTATAAAAACTAATTGTAATGCCCAAATATACAATAATCGATTTTCAACTATAACTTGATATCTTATCTTACAAGGAGAGTATCTCAGATCCGGATGACGGATTTCGTTCAAACTTTAAGATAGATGCTAAAATATGAAGGAAGCTGCAATATTAGACCCTAACGTTATAATAAACTGAAGTTATCGACATTTTCAGCAGTATTTTAAAGAAATATTGATAAAAAT
>JAYJLV010111669.1:0-11237 GCA_036873485.1 Torymus texanus | reverse complement strand
TTTTCTTTTTTTTTCTTTTTTTTGGTAGAGAGAGAGAGAGAGAGAGAGAGAGAGAGAGAGAGAGAGAGAGAGAGAGAGAGAGGAAGAGAGAGAGATAGAATCAACAAATATACGCAGCCCGTTGCTCTACGACTCGAGGTAAATAAATAGCGAGCCGACGCACTGGGCACCGAAAATACGATTCCGCATGTGTGCGTACGTGCGTGCGTGTGATGGACGTTGATTACCGGCTGTGTACATATACGTGTGCAATTTAAGCGCAACGGTTTCAATTAAATTGCTTTCGTTTCATTTGAATTGATTTGCTAGGATGCACTTGGCCGAAAGATTTAAACGTATTACGCTAAACTGACATTTGTTAAGTTCCTATGCTATCTAAGTATGTAAAGTACGTTATCTGCTAGAAATAAATCAATATTTGTAAGACTGTAGGGAAAATATATAAGTTTCAACGAGAAATATTATAAGTAGTGAATTTTTTTATAATTTAAAAAAAAGCCTTGTAAAATGTTCATGATATCAACTTACGTTTTGCGAAATTGCGTCTCGGAATTCCGGCGATTTTGACATGGTTTGAGAAAGCGTTTAAATTTAATCACCACTTATACGATGAAAATAGTTTACATCGTCAGGCTTGAGAACTTTCTACGCTTGTGTAATATGGCTGAAGTATAAGCAAGCTATTGGGTATTGACGTTCGATAATGACGTCACGCTATTATGTGTGAATTGACCGCTACGTGGTAGAATCTGTATAGAACTCTTTTAAATAACGGAAAAACTTTGCACTTCAACTAAACTATGAGATCATCAAACCTATTATATGCTATTAGTTTGTTCTTTTGTGTGAAGATCTGATTGTTTGAGATGCTTTTCTTCTTTATGATTATTATTATTCATGAAGATATAAAAATTAAATCATTTCCGTTGAAAAATATATTTTATTTGCGCAATTATACAGTACAAATTTAAGTTTTATAGCTGAGACCTGCGCAACACAATTAACGTTATCGATTGGTCATAACACACAGTAAACACATATATAAAGTCATTATTAAAAACACATCACATTAGAATAATCAATACAATTAAAAATTTCAAGTTATAACATAGACAAATTCGAACCCTTGTACAGCTGAAAATCAATCATCGTGGTCACACGACCGTAGATCGTACTTTTTACACTTCTGGTTCCTCATTTTGCAATTGTGCTCGGGGTCCTTGGAAGATTTCGATTCCGTTGTCTCGGACTCCGATGACGAAGAATCCGTACTGCTGGAGTCGGAGTCTGAGGACTCTGTGTCGGAGTCGGTGTAGTCGCTGGATGATGGACTCCAGGAGCTGGAACTGCCTTCACAGCTTAATTCCATCAAACATCTCCAACAGGTACAAGACGGTTCGCGATCCCAGCAAGAGCAAGAGGAAGAACACTCGCTGCTTGAATCCGATTCAAGGTCGGCTAATCGAGCACCCAAGTGAACTACCATTGAAAGAGTTTGTTAGACAAATTGTATTTTTTTTAAATAATTGAAAAAAAAATTGATATTTACGTTGGCCTATTTTTCCTATGTGGATGCTTGAAAACTGGTTGCTCAGTTCTTCGAGAGCCTTACCAACAGTTCGACGTTTTCCACGCTGCTTCTCCAATTTCTTTTTTTGTTTTTTCGTTTCGGCCGAACTTACTTGATTGGCTTCTTTAGGAGGGTGTTGCTTGTTCTTCAACTTTTTAGAACATCTTTTTTTTACACACAATTTTTCCTTTTTTGACTTGGACATTTTGTTAGACGAATCAGGTTCAACTACTTCTAATTTATAATCTAAAACGAACTTTTTTTTATCAATTAGTATCTTTTCGCCATCATTGTTAATGTCATATTTTTTGTAATTCTGGTTTTATGAAAGAAAAGACATTATTATATTAATAATACGTTAATTGTAATTCGAATTAAAGGAAATCACATCATTTACTGTACCGATTTATTGCTATTTTGGGAATGCTCCAAATGCGTATGATCACTTGAAAATGAAGCACCGAAACTAGATTCTTTAAGCGTACTATTTACTGCCTCTTCAATTTTAATTTTCTAAAAAATGATAAAAATAAGTAGTACTTTTTCATAATTTAATATTTTAATAATTATACCTCATCAATTGAATTCATTAGATCCGTAATATTCATATCCTTGAATGCCTCCTCTACATTCTCGTGAGATACATTATTTTTCTGTGAAAAAGTTACAATTCATAATTTTCATAATTGAAAAAGAACATTTTAAATTTTTTATTGTATAATGAAAATTGGACAATTATTTTTACCTTTGCAATACCTCGTTTAGGTTTCTTCTTGACAACTGCATCATCAGTTTTTTTTGTTTTTTTAGGTACTCGTTTTGTTACATTTGATGATAATGCAGCTGCATTGATATTTACTATTGTTTTATTTTCTTTATTGTCTTTTGCGTCTGCATAACTATCTAATATTGTTTTATTTTCCTTATTGTCTGTTGTGTCTGCATTGCTATCTACTATTTTTTTATTTTCTTTATTGTCTATCGCCTTTTTCTAGAAATTTTAATATGTTGAATAAACTTAAATGTCAAAATTTTTTTTATCAAAATCATATACATACTGGGATGATCTTTGGTTTAGGGATTTTTTCTGCCGTTTCATTTTTTACTCTAGTCTTTTTTTCTTTAGTGGCAGGTCCATTTGCAGCTTCACTAGCGTTTGCAGCAACGCCAGTGTCTGCAGTTTCGCCAGCGTCTGCAGCTTCACCAGCATTGGGATTACTATCTACTATTGTTTTATTTTCTTTATTGTCTATCGCCTTTTTCTAGAAATGTTAATGTGCTGAATAAACTTGAATATTAATATTTTCTCTTTTTATCAAAATCATATACATACTGGGATGATCTTTGGTTTAGGGATTTTTACTGCCGTTTCATTTTTTACTCTAGTCTTTTTTTCTTTAGTGGCAGGTCCATTTGCAGCTTCACTAACGTTTGCAGCATCGCCAGTGTCTGCAGCTTCGCCAGCGTCTGCAGCTTCACCAGCATTGGGATTACTATCTACTATTGTTTTATTCTCTTTATTGTCTATCGCCTTTTTCTAGAAATGTTAATGTGCTGAATAAACTTGAATATTAATATTTTCTCTTTTTATCAAAATCATATACATACTCGGATGATCTTCGGTTTAGGAATTTTTTCTGCCGTTTCATTTTTTACTCTAGTCTTTCTTTCTTTAGGGGCAGGTCCATTTGCAGCTTCGCCAGCGTCTGCGTCTTCGCCAGCGTCTGCAGCATCACCAGTGTCTGCAGCTTCGCCAGCACCTGCAGCTTCACTAGCGTTTGTATTGCTATCTACTATTGTTTTATTTCCTTTATTATCTATCACCTTTTTCTAGAAATTTTAATGTGTTGAATAAACTTGAATATTAATATTTTCTATTTTATCTTTATCAAAATCATGTACATACTCGGATGATCCTCGGTTTAGGGATTTTTTCTGCAGTTTCTTTTTTTGCTCTAGTTTTTTTTTCTTTAGGGGCAGATCCATCTGCAGCTTCAACAGGCTTCTTTTTAGTTGTTTTCTTTGATTTTTCCTCACCTGCGTTTTTCGAGTACAATGAAGAAGAATAGTAATGGTTCAGCTTACTATTAACACTGACTATCGACTCATTTGTATTAAAGAAGTTAATATTACCAACCTTCATCTTTTGCTACAGATCTACGCCTTTTCGGCTGAATTTTTTCTTCAATTTTGTTGCTCGTAGCGCAGGAAGTACATAGTGTAATTGTGGCTCCACCTTGAATTTTTACTGCCAATTGTTTTTTGATAGCTCCAGTTTTCTTGGGGATTGAGGAAACAGTAGATTCTTGCAATTTAGCAATAATAGTATTATCTTTAAGTAAACCTTCCAAACGGTTAAGAGCTACAGGCGATGGTGTATGCTCAGCTTTACTCGTTGAATTGAATTTAAATCTTCTCACTGGTGATTCATAACCCAGACTAGACATACTATCCATTTTTAATTTTTATTTTAAATTACTTTTGAAGTGTTATAGAGTCAAATATACAAATCAGTCTATTAAGTTTATGAAAACGACAGTAGACGAAAGTTTCGGAACTACTATTAAGGGTGAGTGTACTCTCAAAACTTTTATTTACACGAGTATTGTTTACATGGGCAAACTAATGAACCCTAAATGCTATTGGTATAAATATATTTTCATACGTTGCGTTTTCAACTCAGCCAATATTAAATTTGGAGATTTAAAAATTTTAAGTAAATTTTAATATTTTTATGAAATATTTTCATTAACCCTGTAAATTTTTAAAAAACTTTATTAATATAAATAAAATTCATTTATTCTAATAGTTACATAGACAATCAATCATATCGCTGATAAACAATTGGAAATTTTGTATTTTTATTCTTTTAAGCTATCTCTTTTTGAAATTCATGATATCTTGTTTCCATTGGTTACGAAATATCGATAACGAATTAAATAAAAGTCAAACGTTTTGTAAGCTAACATGTGCATGGAAGCTGTTCGCGTCTCGTACACACACACACACACACATGCACGCGTGTACTACAAGTCCATGCGAGCACGCGGACTTTTGGCGAACTGCCAGGGCGGGCCGGAGATTTTCGATGCTTCCCGAATAAAATTATGCACGTGCTTGTTCATTCGACGTTATGTGTACTTTGGCTCAGCATTTCGTATTTTACAAGCGCGCACACTTTTACTAGCTCATGTGTCTCTCATTGACGATAATAGTGACGTTGTGCTGTAGCTCGTGTAAGATGGGAGAATACTTTTATCAACCTAATATACAAGTATAAGTATACCTTTGGTACCGTCGTTCAAGTTACGTGTAAAACTTTGGAAAATAAAATGTTCGATAGTTTATAATGTACTAATACTGTACTTTTAAATTCAAATGTTTTTACTGCCAAAAACTGTAAGTGCGTCGATAGACATTTAGATATGGTATTTTCAATTGAGATGTGCCACTATTTTAGAAATATATTTATACTCTAGAAGAAACGTAGATTTAGAATATTAATTGATATTTAAATCACATAATGTTCAGAAAGCATTTTACATTCCCGTAATATACGTCTGTTAACTTTTCATACTTTCGAATTGAAACAATTTCAAAATAACCAAACGGCATTATTTAAAAGCAATACAATTGTATTCGAGGGATCGTTCATGGTATGACATTAACAAACCAATAATCGTCAGAAAACCATCGAAAAGCCACAAAGATTCTTTCATCGACGCAAAGTGCTTCGCGATTTGCTTCTTCTTTTTTTCCCGGGGGCATCTGCCGACATTAACGAACGGGAGTCGCGAATTTCTCCACGATTCTGCGCGCACGTGCTCCGCTTTGGGAATGCGTCGTTTATCCCCGAATATCTTGCGCCTGCATTTGTTTTCGATGCAACGGATACGCATGCGCGCGCACGAGTTTATTTTTTCAGGGCCTTTGCAAAATTCTCGCCCCCTCTCACTGAGTTTGGTCAAATAAGCGGACTGTCGCGCGGGTTTTCGATGACTCGATCCGCCATGATTTGATTGCTTTTTCAATCGGTGACTATTAAATTAAGGAATCCTAAATATTGTTTCGTGATTTATCTTATCTTGATAAATAATATTAATGTCAGAGAAAGTTATTATAGAATAGTGAAAAATAAATTTTAATTTAATCTAATCCGATTGGATTACAATAATTCAAAATTTAATGAAATTCAGTTGACCTAAAAATGAGGAAATTTTTAGAGTCCATTTCGATCATATAGTCCACCCACGTATACGCACGTCCGCGTATCTACGACTTTCTTCTTAAATCTTAAATACGCCAGCATCTCTAAAGAACCATCGAAAAATGCAAGCGACGTTTGCTACTCTCGTGACGATTTCGAACATCAAAGCGACGCGATTCGCTCGTTCAATAAACCGACACGCAAAATTTCAACAAATATAACTAGCTTATACGGATCAAAAGGCAATATTTACATCCTCGGAAAAGCGAGTAAGCGCGAAAATCCGCCAAACATTTCGCCCGACGGCCTGTTTGCCCAATCAATTCACGACTTTGCTGATTTTGCCATCGATTTTCTACAGTTCCCGTAATTTATTATTTAATTTGGTATCAAGTTCAAGGACGCGTCTCGACGTTTCTGCAGAGGAAGTCTGTGCACCGGTTACTGTCTGGGATATTGCCATTTAAAATAATGACATTGCTGAAGAACAGTACTGCAGCTCTTGTTTTACGTTGCAAACATTTTCGAGTAATGAGATGCTTTTAATTTTTGGTATTTTATTTAACAAACAAAATTATACGACTATACAGTCATGAATTTATAATGGAATTGTTTCACCTAATTTTTTAGCAGTTTTTATCTTTATCTTGAACAAGAAAATGATGTTAGGCATTTAAATAGCTCATTAAAAAGCTGTTGTATGTTAACGTTTAAGGAAACTTGAAGAACGACTGATACGTCGGGATTAATAGTTGACTAATGTTTTGAATTCATTACAAACTATAAATTGTAAACACGACAAAAGAGATTTTTATTAAAATCATAATACTATACTAATAATAATAGTTTACTTTAGCTCATAGGATCATCTGTATACAGTTATTTGAACGCATACATTTTGTCAAAGATTAATAAACATTTAATAGTTGAAATAATGAAGATTTTGAAGAGAATTGGTTAAAAAAAGTAATTTGTATTTACTTTTAATAATTATTTTTCATATTTGTAAATATGATGATAACATTGACAACCGAAAAAATTAATTTTTTGAATCTATATATATAGACATCTTTATTTCTATATGGAAAACTGTACTAAAAGAAGGCAGCAATTAATTTTCCCCGGCAATAAAAAGAAACGACGACATCTAGCTTTTCGAAAAGACTCTCTCTCCCCCTGTTAATAAAAGCAACACGTCTTGCGCGACGGGAGAAAGAGTGTTTTCTAAAACAGCAGAGGGAAACGAGAAAGAGAGAAGAGACTATCTGGCAAAGGCAATCTTATGTTTAAAGGATCGTCCGTAAGATCTTTCTTCGGCCTTGACGTTTGCGCGCAGGTTCAAAGAACTCACGAGTCGTAGGTGTTGGAGGCGCTCGGTCACGCGCGCGCGATTCTTAAAAGGTTTCGTCCTCGGAAAAGGCGATTCCTTTTTTTTTTACGAAGCCGTAGCATAATAATCCTTATCTTGTCTCTTAGTGTTGGGAGCAGGGAGAGAATACATGTCTTACTGCGATTTATTTATAGCGGAATCGAATTCGGAAAGTTCCTTGACTCTCGGGGATTTAATGAATTGTGCGATGCGCGGGTTCTTGAATTTTGCTTGGCATGGAATTTTAAAGGTGGTTGTATGATAATAAAATCATTGTTAAGTGAGTCATTTTATAGATTCCGATTGAATGCGCGAGATGAATGTGGGTGGTCAAAAGAATTTTAATCTCAAAAAAAATGTGAAATTTCTTTTTTTTAATACTTTCAGATAGAATGTTGACGTCAGAATAATAAAATTTTACTTAAAATCTTTTATAATAAGTGCTTCTATCGGTACCTTAAGGCAACAGTAATCATATGTATTTTATTCGTTACATCATTCTGTCTCTTGCTTTTTAAATTTTTCATACAATTCATTATCTAGAATTTTATATATACATAAAACCTGTAAATCAATAAAGTATATATACAGTTATAATTCTCCCCTATTTAACCAAAGTAAACATAATTCTACCACACTACATCATATGGAAAAATCCACGCATCAGTTTCCAACTGCGAATGTCCACCTATATAACCACGACAGCAACTCGCGACCTAACGCTACATTCAATCACAAAAAACACTAAACCTCATTAGACCGTAATTACTCTCATCCTCCTCCTCCTCCTTCTTCTTTTTCCATTCCATCATCTCCAGTTTTTTGAACTCTCAGCCTTATTTACGAGTCTCGCGCGCGCCTCGAGATAATCCGCACCTCGATGACTGTCTACAACCTACGTAAATGGAGTATACAAGCTGCGAGGTCCAGTTCGATTTCGCCGGGCGCCTACACACATATATACATGCATGTGTATATGTGTATACATATATCCATGAAAATGAAGTACACGCGACGAGTCGCTTGCGCGCGCGCGTGTCGTAAGACCGGACTCGCACCGCTGTTGCGCCGCCGACCGCTGCCGCATCGCCGCCGTTCTGGCACATATATAACAGTGTCATCGCGAGGATACCGTGGATAGTTGCACGCGACAACCTATTGAGCGAACATGATCAAGGTAAGCGTATGTATGTGTGTGTGTGTGTGTTTATCTTTAGTGAATGTTATACGTATGTGGTTAATGGAGTATGTGAAGTTAGGGTGATAGGGGAAGTGTATGTTTTTTTTTTGATGATTCCTTGTCGTTTATGAATCATGGGTGGGTTATTTTAGGGTGTCGAGTGAGATTTTATGGGCAATTAAGAGTATTTTTGACGTGTTTTGAGTGCTTTGATGATCGGAGATTAGACGAGAGGCATAAATACGATTGGAAAAATAAAGATGCCTGGAAGTATGTACGAAAGCAAGTGCACGATTCGTCATTCACCGGAATCAGATATCATCTTTAGTACGATTACAAAATTTTTTTTTCTGTGTATAGAACATTTTTTAATATCAATCATATTTACAATACTTAGCCATTTAATTAAAGTGATTAACGGATATTTATAGATTAAAACAAATATCGTGAAACTTCCATCGCTTTCATTTCGTTGAGTTTTTCAATCTTCGTGAAGTATCCTTCGCATAATGGATCTCAAGGATTCCAAGCCGGTTGAGGGCGCAGAATCGCGTTGTTTTTATTGCCATTCCATACGTGAGTACAATGTATGAGGGTCCGCCGTAAGTCGTAAATTCTTCGTGCACGTCATGTAATAAATAACAGTCTTTAGAAAGTGTTGTAAGATTTATTATTTTGGATTATCAGAAGTTAGTTTGTTTATTAATTGTTGATTAACATGAATTCTAATGGTAATAGATACATAAAAAATATTGTAAAAATATAGAATAGTGATGTTGATGAGAAAATGTTATATAGGGATAAGCAATGTAATTTGAATTGAATTAGCTATTACAGTTTGACGATTTAGAAATAGTGTAATATTTAAAAAAATTTGTATTTAAACATTCAACAATAAAGTTAATTTCACATTTGTAACCATATTGTTTATTTGACAAAACAAGTCACTCCTTTCCGTGTATTATTAACATTACCATAAAACTTGTCATGCTTCAAAATCCCTTATCAAACATTTTCATCGCTCCACATGCACTTCGGCCTATCCGATCAACTCACTCCTATATAAATTATATATTCACGATATACATCTATATATTTCAGCTACTTCTACTCAGCTTCTGCGTCTGCGCAGCTCTGGGCAACCCAGTCCAGTACCCATCCTTCCAGGTCTATACAGATGTAGAGAATGACGCAGAAATCATCGACGCAGCTGATCCTCTGCCTGGTACTCGTAACCTTAATGAAAAGAAAGTACCAGTCGTCCGACTTACCATCCCTGCAGGTTACCTTGGTTACCTCTGGGGTAACCGTAACTTAGCAGAACGCGCACAAGTGCCTCATGACTCCGAGTACCCGGTTTACTTACCGGGAACGCGAAACCTGGACGAGAAAGCTATACCCGAAGCGGTGATCGCTCGTATGACTGCAGCTGGACAACGTAATGCGCACAATCCATTCCTCAATGGTGCTGAGGCCAGGCATCCTAAATCCGAAGTGGAGAAAGTCGCTGTGTGACATGAGTGCATCGGTCGCGCGTTTCTTGCTTTTCGTCGATTAAGGACATATATTGGCCGAGATTCTAGTTCAGTCAAGTGGGTCGTGTGTGCGTGAGTGTGTATGTGTGTGTGTGTGTGTATGTATACGTCTGTGTATGTTGGTACGACGTGCATAATATTGATGTTAAAATCGATCGGAATTTCGAATTAATTTGAATATGGACTTTTTTTGGGAGGAAAACGATAACAGAAAAGAAAAAAAAACGATGTGACTGTTTTGTCAATTAACGCCGGCTTTGGTCCCCTTTCGAATTTCGTGTGCGTCCGCTCGTGTGCAAATGGTCGAAAGTGTACGCTCGGAAACTGCGAATGAGGTGAATAATTGCGCGGAGAATAATTGAGGTGAATAATTGTGCTTGCGGGTTTCGGAGTAATGCAGTTTTGTGGTAAAATTTAGTATTTATATGGTTTGTTTTGTGAGTTATTTGTTAGTGAAACAAAATAAAGTTGGTGATCTTTTAAAGAAACATAATATAATTCAATAAAATAGTGGAGATTTTAATAACAAGTTTTCTATATACTTTCTAAACTGTGGTTAATAAGTGTATTTAAATTCTGCATGTAATAGTTAATTCTCATTTTATTTTACTTTTTATAATGTGGTGCGTTTTCTGTGAATAATGTGCACGATGCTCAAGGAAGTCCACCTATTTATTATTAACATGAAATGTATTTGATATTGAAATAATTATGCAAGCGTCATTTTTATTAAAATTTCTGATAAAATAACTAACTATATCTCTTTATACTTATTATCTTCCATTACATTCAAATAATCTTTTAAACTACAATAAATATCAATATTCATGTAAATATTTCCATAAAATCGTTTTTACTTGTATGACCAAGTGAATATTCACTCATGCATAATTTTGAGACAAATGAGGACATAGGCATACTGGTCAATGCTATTCCTGAGTAAGTTGAAATCCTCTATAACGGATGAACTACATAGGCAATTGTTTGCAAATCCTACTTTCCAGCTTATGGGCTACAATATTATTTCAGAATATTAATAAACAGTTTTAGAATTGATAAATATACCTATATCTGACATGCTTTTGAATGCTTGAAGATTATAATTGATTGAATGATGATGTTTTTAGATTTTTTGAAATATAAAATACTTAGAGAGATTAAAAAAATTTCGAATACATTTGTATTAGAAATCCTGTGTGAAATTAATAAATTAACATATTTTCTACGGTAAATATATGAAATTATTTTCGAGGAAAAGTAATTTAATTTACAAAAAAGTAAAATCAATATTCTTACAATATACCGTAAAATGGGGCTAACCGAGCAGTTTTTAAAGGTTTTATCAATAAGAAATTAATTTAAACTCAAGTAAATAG
>JAYJLV010111658.1:0-11237 GCA_036873485.1 Torymus texanus | reverse complement strand
CTCTCTCTCTCTCTCTCTCTCTCTCTCTCTCTCTCTCTCTCTCTCTCTCTCTCTCTCTCTCTCTCTCTCTCCTTCTACATTCGAATTCCCACCGCGCGCACACGTTCCCTTCCGCCCGTCCGTTTTTTTATATACACTGCAGGTGCTGTATAGGGAAGAGAAGAAAGAGAGAGACGTAGAAGAAGAAACATGACGCGCCCCTATATGTTCGCTACTGCTCTCTCGGCCTCGTTAGGAGGCTCGATTTTCCCGGATGGTTAATGAGAGGGGGGAGGAGGGACGTGGTGCTAAATGCGCGAGGAAACGCGTATGCTGCATTTGGCTGGTTTCACGTCGTTTTTTTTTGTTGCTTTCTTTAATTTCGCGACGCAAGAGGAAAAAAAGAAGAGAGAGAGAGAGGGGAGTAATGAGCGATTCAATTTGGAGGAGTGTTGCGAGGTTTCAATTTGCGGAAGAGAGAGACGTTTTCAGTACAATATGGATATATATGGGTGAGTGCATTATTGTTTTGCTCGCTGAGAGAGAGAGAGAGAAGCTGAATGCGAAGACGTATATATATCGTACGCTGCACGCGGATAATAATCGCAGTTCGTGGGGTTCCCTCTCGTCTCTTTGTGTGTATATGTGTACGCGAGTTAAGGGGGCTGCGCGTATAAACAGACGTTTTGTGCATGCGTCACTAGCTACTGCTGTGCTTTTTGTGACAAACTTTATAATCAACGTGTCAAAGTCGTATATATGTGTACGAAGTTTATTAAAAACTATAGGTGCATGTGTGTGTATATACTCTGACGGGGCCTATAAAGAACTGTTCACACGCACGCAGCAGGTTTATGCGCTACGTTGTAAAAGATTCGCTGTCGTCGTCTCGTCGAACTGTACTTTCCAAAACTTTAGTTTTGTCGTAAAAACTGCAGCGCTGGAGTAGCCGAGAGAGAGAGAGAGAGAAAGAGAGAGGCTGTGCGAAAAATAATAAAACGTCATGTTCCGTGAAGTATTCTCTCTCTTTTTCTCTCTTCGTTCTTTTCTATCACGGCGCATTACACATCACGCGCGTTGCTGACAGAAATCGATGAAAAATTTAACGACTTTCGGCTCCGTTGTGTATACGGTCTGTACAAACTTGCCGAGGAAAATCATTTGCGCGGGTGTAAAAAAGCTTTTTTCGTGGTGGTGCGAAATGAGAGGAGGGGGAAATTTTTTCAGCAGGTTTTGAGATTTTCAAAAGAGAAGAGGAGGAGGTTCAGAAGAACTTGCTTTACGAGATGTTTAATATTAAAATTTTTATATTGTAGCGGTCGTTTACCGTGAGTGTGTATATATATATATATATATATATACACACACACACACACACACATTTTTTGTCATAGTCTAGTTAATATCACGAGAATTTCGGTTACAAGCTACTATACAAGATTAAACATTTTTCGGACGCGAATTTCAGGTAAATTACGTTCACGCTCCAGTTTATCACGAAAATTTTTATAATAAAAAGAAGCACCTTTAAAAATTAACAACAAAAAAAACTATACACACGCTGCCATTCTTAAGTAAAAAAGAAACTATAATAAAACCTCTCTGTTGAAAAATTCTCAACCTATGATAAAGCTCACTATATATATGCGCCTAGCGACTACGAGCGAGCAAACACAACCTGCGCGCGCTTATCGCTTCTCCTCCTTTCCTTCAACGACGACGACGAACGACGACAACTTGCCTTTGCAACTCGCGCAGTAGCCTTTTTTGCTCTTTCTCACAGTATAAGAAGAGAGTTCTATATCTACGCTTTACGGGTTTTCCGCGGCCAGTCGCCCGCGGCAATTAACGCGACCTACAAACGTCCGACAATATGGTGTGTGCAGCATATAGTATATATATACGTGGGTTTTTCGAGAACGAAAAGAAAGAGAGCTTTTCGCTCGTTTTTTTTTCTGATTTGAGATATATAGAGAGTGAGTGAGGTAAGAGCGTAGGAGGATGGTTTATAGCGAGGGGTTTCCGTTCGCTTGGTGTCGAGAGTGAGTGAGTCGATGTGGACGCGCGGATGTTTTATTGGAGGGGAAATTTGAAAGGTCGCCTCTTTTTTACGTTTAGCGGAGTGAGCGGTAGTGTTTTTTATATTTTATTTTTAGGGGACAAGTGACGGGAATAGTTTTATGATTTTTTGTTTTTTCGGTAAATGGTAAAAAGTTTTATCGTAAACTCTGGGGTTACAGTATAATTTAGTACAATATTCTATAGGTACATAATTAAAACACGTAACATATTTTACTAAATTAAATGCTACCGCGGCTGCTCTTGCAACATCATTGATGACGCACATACTTTAAACAAATTATTATTCAACATTACGAGCGCTTCAACAAATTTTAAAGCTATCACGGCTTTCCAAAGCATACAACGCGCGTAGTATATATCACTTGACGAGATTTTAATTAATATCGCCACGAAAGTATCTCTCTCTCTCTCACAAAATGTTTTGAAACATTTTAATTAAAAATTATACTTTGACATCATAAACGTACAGTACGCCTACGTACATCGATAATTTATATACGTACAAATACAATCTTTCTTAATAAAAAAAAAAAAATACTTCTATAACATATCCTCAGCCAAATGAAACCACAAAGAAATCACATCTTATACCATCCCAAATCACCTCATCTTTCTTTCCACGTCTCTACTGTTCTCCGTCAATCTCTTTCTTTCTCTTACACAAACAACACTATATACATTTCCTTAAATACAGGAATATGTATAAGCAGACCGTATTCCTCTTCGTCTTCTCTCATTACTACTACTACTACACGTAACCTCCAAATATAAATCACATACCGTATGTCCGAGAACACCTCATACTTCTCTTCTCTCCTCTCGTCACCCCCTTGTAACCAAAACATACACTATACTAGATATAACACAGAAGCATGCCTCGTAGCTGTCTTCACGCGCATAAATCTAAGCCTGGGAGGTTAATCGGTCCGCCCACATACATATACGAGCTGCTATACCCCTCCGCAAAATCCCGCTTAAAATGCCACCACCACCACCACCACCGCAGTATAGCGACACACGTTGGCCGTCGTCGCACGTGTATATAATCGACTTACGCTTGCGCGCACTGCGGACACACGAGGTGTGCTTGTACACTTTGGGAAAGGTGTTTTAAAGGGAAAAGGGTATGTAATGCGGTTTAAGGTGTGGCAATCACGTTAAGAGCCTGTGTGGAAGTAATTTAATTGGCGTGAACATATTTTCATGAGAGAAATAGTTTTCTACTATAAAACTATGTATACGTTTAAAGATGAAAATTATATTAAATTCGTTATAATAACCTATTGTAAAACAATACATTAGTATATATATATATATATTCCAACTGATTTCAAATCATTCCACGTTTCCAACTATAATCCCGATATCACGGTACAGGTAAAATCGCTCTCCAATCCTCAACCGCATTAGCATGACAAAAGCCTGCGGGCTTTGCGCTCACTTCCTCTATATATATACCTATACAAAAACAATATTCGCGACTAGCAATCATCATCATCATCATCATCATCGTCATCTTTAAAAATACACTCCCGCTACAGCAACAGCAAAACCTCTCATTTCGCACGATATCTCAAGATTCAATTTTGTTCGGTACTTGTATACTACACTATGCGTTCGATAAACTCTACGGCACGCGCGCATGGGGCGCGGAGAGATAAATTTAACCAAACGCGAGGGTTGGTTGCCCTGTCGTTGGAATTTCTACTTTTGGCGGCGTACGATAGGAAGGGGGAATTTCAGGAGTAGAAATAACAGCGAGTCAAGCTATATACGTAAGTATAAGTGTACGCGACGACTGAGTAAGTTAAGACGGCGTTTGGTTATTGAGTATATATCGGGGTATAAGAGATGTTTTCGTTGGTATATATATGTGGAAAGGGGTAAAAAGTGTCAAGATATAAGTAAGAGCCATTACGAGAGTTATTGACTCGAGTATTGAGTATTTCCGGTGAGGGATGAATATATAAAAGTGTATATAGAGGGAGATGCGTTGGTGGTGTGGTTGTTATTGTAACGAGGTATAAATTTGGAACTTTTGAGTGAATGTGTATCTATATATATAGTAGGGTTAAGCCAAAATGATGGTGTAAGGAAAAAAAGTAGTATTAGTAGTTATTTTGATAATAATTTATTACGGTTGTATTATGCGATTTTGTAATTTTACGGTATAATACCGAGAGAGAATGTGTAAATTCATTATCTGTTTTGAAAAAGTCGCGGAGAACTCGCGCTCTTTCTCTTTCTCTCTCTCTCTCTCTCTCTCTCTCTCTTCGCAATCGTTAGTCAAGAATTTGACGTTGATTTATACACGACATCTTTATTGCTCACTATGACTCATGGCTCTCCGAAGGAGCATATTTTTCAGACCATTTCAATTGTAAACTGTATCAATTATGCTGCACACTTGATGCCTAAAGAATATAATAACAGCGCAGCCACGTTCATCTATCACTATCAAGCCGCCATAACATTGCAAAATCCTTTCATAACCTATAATCTCCGTACGATTCGATTCTAACCAAACTTCGTCATATATACATACACTAGGAATTTTCCTACAAGGAAAAACTGTACTATTCAAACGTATAAAAGAAGAAGAAAAAAATGGTTGTCTAACGAGAGGTTTTATAAAGCTCGTTCGCACGTTAGTGAAAATTCGTCTACGTCATCGGGGGCCGATAATAGCGTCGTCCGAGCGCGCACTGGTTGACCTTGTAATCTCCTTCGACGTCGTCTCATCGTACAAAGTGTCAAATTGAGAAAACATATTAAGCAAGCAAGTCACGTGCTTGTGCTCCGTATGAATTATTATATATACCTACATACATATACATATACGTCAGGACGAATGCAAAGCGCACGTACATAGTATATAGCAATTCAAAATCCGTATGTTATATATGTTCACCTGTATGGAAACGTAATGAAGGACTTTCCTTTCGTGTATTCAAATTGCCAGTGGCAATAGTAGTAGTAGTAGTAGTAGCTAATCGTCATATATACGATAAAAAGAAAGCAACGCGAGATCCACCATACGCGCGACAATGTAATTAACATATCATACATGTATGTGTCGTCTATATTATACTGACCTGTCCACTCTCTACTACTGTATATTATACCGGTTCGGTTCGTTCGCGCGTTGGATTTCACTCGCGAGATATTCTGAGTTTCACTCTCATTTCATCTTCGATACAGTTGTAAGGAAAGCAGAAGGTAAAAAAAAGAGGAAAAAGTTCAAGATAGTCGCTTCGATGGATGTCAAAGGAAATCAAAAACCTTGGAGCGCGTGCGGATGATGAATGTGGGTTATACACGCGGTACGCGTGGAGGTAGCCGCACGTTGTCGTCATTTTCATCGTTTATATGCAAGAACAAGAGAGAAAGGAAATTCTTTGAATTCGGATTTAAATTTCCGCGAAAATCACTTACTCTGTCTCTGTTCGCCAGATCCGTTTTTCTCTTCTGTCCCCTTTTAAACAGCGTCAAATGGGTGATGTTGGAGAAAGGATAAGAAATGCTTTCTTTATTTTAAGATTTTCGCAGAACCTCGCGACATCGTTGTCGTTGTTTTGATCTTTCTTGTATTCACTTTTGGATGTTATACTTTGAGATTAATATCGTACGGAAGGATAAGAAAATTGTTATAAAATAATGTACCTGGAAATGGTATGTGAGGAGACTCCAAGTTGCCAGTTTTAATTTAGAGAAGCATAAATCACGTTTTTCAATATTATACTCCGAGTGATAAATTGTACCTCTCACGGGATATTTTATCGCCACTTTTATACGTTCACAGTATAATAACAGCTTCTGATCTTCGCCAAATAAAGATACATATCTCAGTCACACATAATATTCTTCATCTCTCCCCCAAACTCAAAATTATTGTTTGTCACCTCCAAAGGCTAACCCTCATCTTTAAAATATTGCATACCCATAACCACGAGTACTCCCTTATCATCAACTTCATCCTATTTTTAGCAACCTCATAAAAAATCCTCTCACACAGTGCAATTTTCGAAAAAAAAACCGAACGATTCAGCGCAGCTATATACTCATGCAACATCAGCAGCTCCACTTGCAGTTAGCCGCCCACGGTTGCTGCTGCTGCTGCTGCTACTGCAGCTCTCGCGTCGCGCGCTTAACGTTTCAATATTTACACTTCGATTAAGGTCACGTGCACGCGCGATCTCGGTTAGCGACAGAAAGGCGCTAATACTCGCTTTCTCTCAGTTCTTCTTTTTTTTTTTCTTGGTCATCGTTGAAAGACGTAGAAAGAATTAACGAAATCGAGGGAATTGTTATGAGACGAGCGTGTTGTGCGTGAGGAATATTGGGACATTTTTTTTTTCTTTTTATTTTGAAGAGAAAACGAGAAAGGATGTGGGATATAGGAATGAATAAGGTATAGAGGGTGAGAGGTGAATTTTTTATAGGGATATGCTGCACAGGTGTGGTTCTTTGATCTGAATATGCAAATAGTAGAGTGTATAGTGGCCTTATCCGTGTTATTCATAATTTTCTATCGAGGAAAATTTTCTTTCGTTATATGTATACGTATAGCTAAGAGAGTAGTAGTAATGCTGCTGCTCTCTTTGATCTGAGCTCGCGCATATATGCATTTCCCTTGCGCGTTTAGTATATTTTAAAAGCACCGGCGGACTACTCTACGACGTTCTTGAGAAATAAACGTAAAGGAAGACGATAATTGTTTAATGATCCAATTTTAATGCAGTACTCTAATAAAATTGATGTAATTTTGGATAATAATTCATATATAGAACTTTTATAACAACATATAACGAGAAAAGGTAATCTTTTTTATACCAAAAACCATTAAAAATGTGCCATATGCGTTAAACGCAGTACCAAGGCCAATCGAGTTCGTTCTCTCTCTCATATTATATGAATTACACACTCGCAGCCTCGCTCATTTCGCGCGTATTAAATTATTCCTAGGCCGTCGTAGCGTCGTGCCGTGACACTACTACCACTATGCGACGAGAGGATGAAAAAAAAAAGAAAAATAGCACTATAGCAGCATCGCTTCAGCACGAGAGATATATATATATAAATACGAACCGACGAAAATAATTGCAGGAAACGTCGATTGTGCACGCGGCTCACGTCTGTGAAAAAACACGCAGATGTCCCGAGCCGTGAGTGAATTATTATCGTGTGCGCGCGCGCGAGCTGCAACACACGTATAGAGAAAGAGAAAGAGAGAGACTTTTGCGCCAGCACGCCGTGACTATTTATAGGATAGCGCCGTGATGACACACACATACATACACACACATAAGCATATATAAGTGTACAGAGACGAAGAGAGAGAGAGAGAGAGAGAGAGAGCGAGAGAGAGGGAAGGGCATTCCGGTTTCGGAGATTTTAGAGACAGTCGGAAAATTCCTGAGCACGAGAATTAGCGACGACAGAGAGTGTAGTTGCATAGTATTTTGGGAAAGAGCAAGAGAGAGAGAGAGAGAGAGAGAGAGAGAGATTATTCGGAGAGTAATGTAGTTGGCGAGGTGAGGTGTGCACACTCCCTGAGGGTGGAGCGAACGCGCGTATATAGCGTTAGATTGGGAATGCGATTATCGCGCGCTCGCGCACGAGGACCGGAATTTCGGGAAAATGAGCTCGACTAAAGTATTTCGAGCGGTAGGAGGTTCGAGTGTTAGGAGAGTACGTGCCAAAATGTTCGTACTCGAAACAACGAAATAGCTAAATTTTGCAAGAGATTATTATGATTAAAGTTTATAGAATGTAGTGGTAGAATTATAAGTGCGTCAACGGTTAAAAATATATACTTTGGAACAGCGATAATATTGACGATAAATACAGTTATTTAAATTAAACGATGTGGTATACATCGATTACGACGGGACACAGATATTATACGATATCCCAAAAGGATATTAACAACGTATAGCAATTGACATAAAAACAGAGTTGCACGCATTTATACACACGTCATTTTCATAAATACACGTGCGCGAGGTACTTTACTGTCCCGGAAAAACCATAACAGGCGTGTTTCGTGTTTTATCTCTACACTCCACGACGATAAGCATCAATGAAAGCCTGCGATTGCGTTGCAAACTGTAAAGTAGCCATTTACTCACGATTTCACGCGTGAAAAACATAAAGAGTGCGGTTGTCATTCGACGTGTATATATGTATGAACGTATCGACATACATATGTGCAACACAAACAAAAAAAAAATAAGCATATAAATTCCAATAGAGAAAAATATGTGTATATATACATAGATACTTACACGAATGTGTATATATAGGTATACGCAAGTATCACTCATAAATATAGACGCTCGCGAGAGCTGGCACGCGTGTAAATTTATGGAACGTGTCACGCGTTATTTTTTTTTTTTTTTTTTGGCAAGCGCGCGTGAACAGAGCTAAAAGTAAAAGTTGTTTGTCGCGAAAACCTGCGTAGACAGGCCAGAGAATATAACGCATATATACATATATATATATATATACACACGTGTGTCTGGTATGGACCAATGACATTTCAGAAAATGTATATAAGAGAAGAGTGTGAAATGTATTGGCTCGAGTATCTCGTGTTATGCGGTGAGACGATGATGAGGTCTGTGGTATATACATATATGCACTGAACGACCTTCTGTGCATACGAGTTGGTGTTTTTGGCGAGATTTGAAAGGATTTTGGTTTAGGTTTCTTTGTACTATAGTATAGTTTTGTAAATTTTTTCTTAAATAATTGTAAAAGAAATAATTTTAATAAATTTCAACTTAAACTCAGAGAAAGCTACGACCGACGTATATATATATAATTGAAAAATTACACTTGAACATATATAATCGAGATAAGTTTCTTCCTGCGGCTACACTACACCGAACCCAAACAGCGAACGATTACCGTGACAAACGTTAAAAATGCACGACACTGCACGTGCACGCGCATTCGCGCTCATCTAATTTTCAAAATGGCAGTACGAGAGAGAGCGCGAGCATTTTTTTTACGACCCTCGAAGAACGTCGCGTCGCGCGATTATTTTTTTCGCGTGGGACTCATGACTCTCGCTACTCTTGCCCGGAATAATAAGAGGCACTTCATTGCGAAACTAAGTTCGAGCCGTAAAAGCTGGAACGTTGTGCGTGTGTGTGTGTGTGTGTGTGTGTGTGTGTGTGTGTGTGTGTGTGTGTGTGTGTGTGTGTGTATATATATATATATATATATATATTGTACGCTTCTTTCATCTGCGGCTCCGCTGAGAGAGAAGGAAAAAAAAGGGGAGTGGAGAAAGGAGAAGAAGGAAAAGAGTGAGTTGGTTTTGGCTTGAATCATTTATGTGATATCTTGGAAGAAGGCGGTATAATATAGTGGCCAATTACGTGGAGTTTTTCACGTTTTTTAGCGGGAAGTAAGAGGATGCAAAGTGGAAGTAGGTATAGGAATATGAGAAGGAGTTGAAATTTTTACGGTATAGGTGGAAAGAGGGAGTAAAAATCGTAGTTATCGAAAAATTAGTGTTTTGTTTTTGCGAGGATTACAAACGAAGAATTTTGTTAATACGATAGTACGTAGCACGCTCTGATTGAGAAATCAAAACAACCGAAAAAGGCTGTACCCGCATCGTACCGTGTTTACACACACATACAACCGTAAACCCACAACAAAACCCGCACCGCGCCAACTCTTGCAATTTATATAATTTACTTAACGGCGAGTACAGAAACAATGCCTCGCCACCGCCCACCATAACAATCGTGACGAAAGAGACGAGAGAGAAGGTTAATCCGGTTGGTATATATATAGCTCTATATATCTACACGTTCCTTTCTCGCGTCGTCGCGAAAAAGGCAATAACCGCAGCGAACTTTCGGCCCGTTATATACTGAAGTGGCCGCATGTGTGTGTGTATATATGGAAATTCCGATGACCGCGGATTTATGAATTTTTTTTTTTTCGAGTGTTGGTTTACGGGATTAAACTGTGCTAATCAGATTCCGTACATACAAGCGAGCGTTCAATCGATCAGGGATTCAATTGTAACGGTAACACTGCGTGCTTATATATATGTATATATATATACATATACTGCGAGTAGATGTTTTTATATATATATATGTATTTACACGAAGGTTAGTTCGGTCGTGTAAAAATTTACGAGCGTCAACAGGCTGGTATTAAAACGGTACTATATATAGGTATATGTATACATACATTGCATATATACATAGATCGACTTGCAGCACGCACAGCAAGGAGGTAAATTTAAGTAACGAGAAAATAACCTAATACTGAATCTTCTTTAATACATCAAACTACTATACCATGTCTCATTCATCAACTTCGCCTTGACTGGCTATTAAAAAAGAAATTCTCCAGTTTTTCCGCGGAAAATTGAAACTACCACCCTCTACGATCAAACACAATCTCTCTACTTCAAGCCGTAAACTTCGCGAGACGAATTACGCTGCGCACACGTATTACATACATACATACACTCTTATACCTATATATTACGCGTCCCTCATGCTCTTACCGAGATTGCGCTACCTCTTAATTAACGATCGAACGTGAACGAACATATACACTGGGATTATCCTCCTACGCGCGTGCCAATCGGGTGGTAATAAAAAAAAAAGACGAAGCACGATGGCGCACGTGCTCGTAAAATAAGCGGAAAAGTTGGCGAAAAATTCCGTGCGGAAATTGTGGTGCGTGGTGTGCGTGCAAGCACGTGCGTTTATATAGAAACGCATAATACTGTAGTATACTGTAAGTATGTATCGTATATATGCACAAGGGGGAAATGTATACGTATAAGTGTGTATATATACATATGAGTAGGCGAGAGAGGAAATTTATCAGACGAGTTGGGACGTCGGGATTGCGCTCTGCCTTTTTTTTCTCACTTATTCACCGATATAATCTTGCTTAGCGTTGTGTTTCGCGGTCTAATTCGTCTCCAGCCGTTAACGGCTTTGCTGAATTCGGTAGGTAAAGAAATCGCCAGCTGTGTTTTATTTTCTTCCTTCTCTTGTTTCGCCTGGATCGATTATTATACTGAACCCTCGAGTGTCTTTTTTCAGAACTCTTGAAAAAAAACACACACACACACACACACACACACACACACACACACACACACACACACACACACACACACACACACA
>JAYJLV010111647.1:0-11238 GCA_036873485.1 Torymus texanus | reverse complement strand
ACAAGAATAACCTTCAAATTTTTGAAAAGTATTTAATCATGAGAATTATTCAGGTGTTTCCAGACTTTTTGGACACCATGTATGTATATACTGAAAGCGCTCAGCTCCCATACATTTTTCATGCGGTCAACTGAGAGCGCACGTAGATTCTTCCGTGACGCGTTTATTATGAATGGATAGTGTATATATGCAGGACTCGCGTAATTGAGCGTGAGTTTTGAAAGTTGGAAGGAGGAGTGGGGGGGGGACTCCGGGGAGGCCGAGTTCGCGCGTTGTCTGCCGTAATTGGGTAATTTACGGTGTTGTTTTAGTAACTGTTGGGCGCGGATTTGCATTCTGTTTGTGCTTATATTTCTGCGTTGGCGTCAAATAGTTTAAGTGCTAATAGGGTGTTGATTGCGTGGGAATAACATAGAAATCTTTTTAATTAGTGACGCATTTCAATATAAACAATAAGCTTGCAAAATGATTTCTACACAAATAATTATTGTAGAATAAATCATTCATGTAATTCTAAATTTCTTCGTTGTAAGACTAATCAGAGGGCATTAAATTATATCTTTAATAAAAGAGTACGTAATTTATTCCAATAAAATCTATCAACCCAGCATCACGTTACTGATATTATTTACAAACTGAATCGTGATATTAAACAAATATCGACGATACTCGTCAATACGTTTTTAATATTCCTGATCGACATCTTTTCTCAGAACAAAAATACATACGCTCTAAAATCAACATTAGTATAGATGAACGGCATCTCCAGGAAAAAGCTGCACATTTGGAATCGTTGCAGAGGCGCACGCAAAGTACATGCGCATAAATCTCGCGAATTCATGATACACATCGCCCGCAGCCATACACGCAAAATATCAAACCGCGACGACTTTAAAAGCCCGCCTGGTAAACTAAATATCCGTTCCGCGAACGCAAATATGTTGTCGAATTTCAATCGCATGCGCGCGCGTAAGAGAAGCATATTCGCGTGGGAGAAGAGCAAACAAAATACGTTTTCGCGGCGCGTCTTCATGATTTGTAGAAATCCTTTGAGAGATAGAAATATACGAACGCACGAGGAGGTTATAATAATAAAAATCGCTTCGAGAGAAATGCCATAAAAAGTGAGGTGGAGGCGCGTTGATATATGCATATATCCTGCGTCTCTTTTACGCTGATAACAGAGAATATTTCTGGCGTTAATGTGCTATAAAATAATTCCTTCTACATGAAGCTTTACAGCAATGTGTCGAAAATGTAAGTGTATATGTTAGTATGTGTTTTGCATGCGTGCTTGTGCGTGTGTGTATATGTGCGTACATGCCCGCGAATGTGTGTGGGTGTTGTTGCTGGGGTCAACAATTCTATTGGATAGAAGGGCTTATTCTAGATCTCAATGTAGATCACATTGTCCTCTACCACCAGTAGCAGACACGATCCAAACAAATAAAATAAAAAGAATTTGAAGAAAACGTTATCATAACGAGAATCAAAATCAATCTTTAACTGAATTCTATAATGAGATTTTATAATCTTATCAGATTTAATATAGGTTATTACAAAAATTGTACTAATATTATACACGTTCATTGATCAGCAGCATTAGCGTAACCCGTAGAGCGCAAAAAAATAACTATACATATTCTTAAAGTAATCTCTCAATAATGTCAACAATCCCAAGGAGATTATTTCGCCAACCCTTCCTTGGGGAATCAAAGATGTGTAATCTGTTTATTACAATCTTGACGTTCTGGGTCTTAATAAAATAGTAAATAGACAAACGGCGGGAAACATAAAAAACCGTTGCTATAGTGTATAGAGCTTATCAAAATATCAAATGTAAATAAAATTTAATCCTGTGAAGTGGAGGGAAAGTTAAAATAAATAAAGTTTACTAAATAGAAATTGAAATAAATGAAGATACTAAAAAAAAGTAGAAAAATCAATATTTCATACGAAATCAATATTTATACAGATATTTATACAGATGCTTAAGTTTCCATGGATTCCATATGCTTCTATTAGCTTCATACGTGATTCTTTATTGATATTTACTTGAGGCAGTCATGGGCATCCAAAACCCGTGAACAAAAACCTGTGTGCATCAGAGGTAGTCAAATAATATTTTTTGTAACTATTTTTCGGTCTAAAAAGAGGTCGTAAAATGATTTTTTTTTTTTTTGACCACCGGAAAAAAAAATACATTTGCGTATAATTGCAAATATAAACATAATTCCCCATAACTTTGTGCGTGTATATTTTTGATGGCTTTTTTTTCATTGAAGATAAATCCAATTTTAAGAAAAACAAGAAAATTGAATTAATTTTTATTTATTTAATCTTAATTTTGATAGAATTACCAAAAGTCAATTTAAGCCTTCTTTTTAGACTCAAAAACCTCGAAAATCAATACATGTGTCAACAAAAAATATGATGTGTACCTAGGGCTAGTGGGCCTTTTGACCTCCTGTGTTTGCAATATACTATTTTGTCACATACAATATACTATTTTGTCACAAGACCGTAAAAGTCGATTTCATGGTACGAGTATGATTGCAGCGTACAAAGATCAGCAACGCCGCTTATACACAGACAGAATTGCAGACTCAAAAAGATTTAATATGCATCAAACAAAATGTTACTGTACTGAACTATACATATTGTTTCATAAATTCCGAAAGAATATTTGATAAAAATTGTAGTGATATACAGTAACTTATTACCTGAGTATCACAGCAATTTTTATTAATTTTCCCGATAAATTTTACTCTGAGTGGGCGGGAAACTTTATTGCGACTAAAAAGTAATTAAAAACGCATTTTCTTAAGAGCTGAAATTTTTACGGAGACGATCACGGACACGCTACTACAGAAAGCACCGGAACGATTAGATGACGACGGCGAGCCCATTTTCCTACCCATCAGCCACCGATACTGCAGTTTTGAATTCCTGCGCCGTAACACCATCATTTATCCATAATTTCAAAAAATTTGAATAAATTCATGCAGTAGACTATAGTGTTTATTCAGTGGTCGTTGCTTAGCATAAATATACAGATTCTTAACTCTACAGCGCTACGTTATACCTGTACTCGTTGGCATTTTCGTTAAGCACTTAGGCAACCCGTCGTACATGCATGTCGAAGGTACACTCTCTTATTGGGATGTATGTTATACCATTCTAACTAAAAGTCTACTCAGTGTACTAAATCCAAATAAATGAATTTTTAGAAAGTTAAATACCAATGAATTGTTAACGTTTTTTCTTTTATTATGTTGGCCTTAGCACACTCGCGAGGCAAATGAATGCTGCAAGTGCTTGTATACGTATCTTGAGAGAATTACACTCTCGCGCCAAGAGCTGTAAAAGTTACCCGGCCGGAGAAAAATAAAGATGGGAAATGGCCCGGCCTCTCGGGAAGATTTCCAGGGAAAGTGTTTTGAGCCTGAGAGAACAGAGGGATCCTAATTAAACGAACTATTTTCTCACGATAATCCCGGTGAATCTTGGCATCGTAAAAAATTTGGTCAGACTGAAATTTCGCTGAATTCTGGGAGGTGGGGTAGTAAGATTTATCGTGTCCTTAATAACATACAAAATATGGTGTAGAATATTACTTGAAATAAAAGAAATCATAAACGAAACAGAATATTTGTCTTTTTATGAGCTAGTGAAAAATTTACTACCGGAAGTTGTGTCGCAGCATAAAACCCGTGTGATTGCATGGCTGTAAAATGCGCGATATTGATAATGATTTGTGAAAGACAGTTTTAGGCATAAACACAAAAGTCTATATTTTTTTATTATGTTCTATAATACGAAACATATTTATTAATATATGGTGTAAGTGTAAAGAAATTGATAAAATAATTAGGATTAAAAAATGAAAAATTGAAAATAAAACTTGTAAGTTGATGAAGCATTATATGCTATATGTGCAACTCTACTGGTGATATTGAGGCTATAACCATTTTTTAAAAACTAGCTTTGATTTATTATAAAACTATTTTTCTTCCATATGAAATTCTTTAAAATACTTTAATATATTATTTCTTTCGAACAATAGATTATATAATGGAAGAATCTCTCATTCCTCATTTTTTCAATGTAGGCATTAAAGCTAACCATGCTCCGTCACAACTGTTACATAAGTCAGCTTGTACATATGTATAGCATCCAACAACGCCACCTTCTGCACGTCAACTTCCCTCACTCTTTTACCCTAAAGCGCTTTTCACGCAGCATCGATTATTCACCCCATAATTCATATCCTCCAAAACGTCATCATTTAAACACCCTCTTTGCGCTACGCAACCCTCCATATCTGCGTCACTCCACATCCGACGTAACTAACACCTCTAGCTACGTAAACAAGCGATTTCGATTGCCGCTGTCTCAGGTCTGCGTCACAAGCGTCGACTTAGACTTCTTTTTTCTTACTCACTTTAGATACAAATTTGTCTGTACACTTCCGCGCGAGGATGAAATTAAACTTCGCGCGTGTGTGACGCAAGTGCGCTCGAGCCGAGTTATGAAATTTGGATTTTCGTGCAAGCACGATTTACATTTATCAAATCAAATTAATTTTCACTTAGCCGTAATTGTTCTTCTGGCGAACAGAGAGGAAAAGAGAGAATAAGACAGTGATGGTTGAATTTGTGCAATTCGCGGGGGGGCTTGCGAACCGCTGCGTCATGCTGGCTTGGCGTCATTCTTATTTGCTAGTCAAGGATTTTTATAGATCTTATATATGTACATGATACTAATATTTACGTTTATTATGAAGGATATTATATAGGTACCATCAATTTAAAACGCCTTGAAAAAATAAATTCGAAAAATTGCATAATATATAGAACAAAGTGTATCACTATATCAGGAATGTAATTAAGAACTGCTAGAGATTATTGTAATTTAGAATCTGGTTTGGTAATGTAAAACAAAAAGCTGCAGATTAACAGTAATTAAATTATATTTGTAGTCAAAGTAAGTGTTATTGCTTAACGATGATCTCTAATTTGTGCTAATCCCTTTCTAAGCAGTTCACACAAATACGAGTAAAATTATATATTTATGTCTCAAAATCACCAAACGTAGTAATGTACTAAGAGAATTACGTCATTTAAATAAGAATAAAAATAATGTATTTATAAATTATTTTACTGCTACTAAAACAAAAAATATTTTATTGTAGTAACACTTTATTTGTACAAAAATAATATTTTTTAATTGCAATAACTAAAAAATATAGCCAAACAGTTTTCTAAAAATTTCTCCGTGCACAGTACTTCAATTTTTTATTATGCCAAAAGTCTTTCACAATACTTGGTCTTGCATGAAAACGTAATATTTCGGACTCGTACGAATAAATCGCAGGAAACGGTTTTCAAGTTCTAAAATTTCACTACAAAACGATTGGTAAAGCCGATTGGTTCAGAAAGTAATAAAGAAAGAGAAAATAGCTCGAGAAAAGATGAAATTTGGCGTCCTACTTCCCTAAGAACTCGAATTCTTCATTCACAAGGTAAAAGCATAAAGGAAAAAATGACAGAACCGTTGATATTTTATGAAACTGATATTTTATTCAAAAATATTTTCATTTATAACGCAACCGTCTCATATCTTTTAGAAAAATAAATCTGATATATTACGCATAAAAAAACTTTTGATTATTTCTCCATTACAACTTTTTATAACATTGTGTTCTGGTTATTAAATAATTGCATATTCGTAATATATTTTATCTATTGATAAAATAAATAAAATATTTAAACCAAATCTTATTAAAGTAGTAAAAAAAGCTCTCATAACGAAAGTAATTTTATTCAACCCATGTTCTATTATTGAATTTTTCATTAACCATTACTAAATTTTGCATACTTATTTTAATAAAAACCTTTTAAAATGCAAATTCTTAAAAAAAAAATTTTATTTGCATCAACTAAGCTTCGATTTCATCCAATACAGCGCTGAAAGCCTTACTTTTCACCGACGCATTCGCATACACTTGCCCACCACTCGCAGCTCCCCATTCAGCTGATTCCGATATAGATTCAACGTCTTTTCACTTTCCATCCGAAACAACATTCCATTCTCGCGTATTCAATCTTGCCTCCTTGCGAAAATCCCATGCAAAAGACGTCTTTTCCCCTTCTCCTTTATCCCCCTTTTGTAAACATCATGCCGTTCACGTGCGCGAGTTTTCGAAGAGGTGCAATCGAACTTATTCGGGAAACTTAAATTGTCTGCGTTCACGGAAATTCCTCGAGTAGAGGCAGAGCGACCCTCAATCAATCTCGCGAATAATTTCGGTTATGCATTATTCGGCTTATCGCCCGATGAAACGCGAGCATCCACACTGAGTTTCAATTGCGTGAGCTTTTTTCTCTATGTTTTATAGTGGGGATGTGGAGGAAGTAGAGATACTATAGCGAGTTTGAAGTAGTGCGAAGTTTGTTAATTAATATTTTGGTGAGGTTGAGCGAGCGACGCTTGTTTGCAATTGAATTATAAAAATGTCGAGTAGAGTTCGGATGATGTTTTGGGCACTATAGAGATGAAAATTGGCAAAAGACAAAAAAATTATTTTTAAACTTTGAATATTAAACTCTGAACTTTGTCACTGCTTACTGTTATAACTTTCGTAAGTGTTCAATTTCAAAGTAAAGAGTAATAAAAACTTTATTTCGAAGGTAAAGTTACGGATCTGAGAAACTATTTTTCCACTTATTTAAAAATAGACTTTATTGATAAGAATAAAACGCAAATTTTAAAACAACATAAAAATTTAGTTTTTTTTTAAATTATATTATTTAATAACGTTTAATCAACTCTAAAATATTTTGAATGCAAATATTACATCCGTACTACGACATTCTTTTTATTGTCTTACCTCCTCCATGCTAAACTAGAATTCAAATTTCTGTACTTAAGAAAGTAGTAACCCTCGCATACTTAATCTTTTCTTTAAATCCAAATCGTAAAAACAATTCCACCATAAAATTTCAACTTGTGCTTCGAAACGATTTTAACTCTCATCTCTTTCCCTCTATCCTCATCGAATAGCTCTTCTTCCTAAAAATGTCTCCTCTCCTCTAAGTAGACGAACTGCAAATATCAGGGAGTCCTCGACGAAAAATTCAACCGACCAGCACGAAACAATTTTCAAGACGTCGCGTGCACTCGCTCGCTTCTCGGCGTTCGATTTTTCGAGTTCACAGGCTGAAAAGCGTTTTTCAGAGAGGCTCGTCCAGTTACGAATCTATACGTCTGCCTGTATCTCATGTGTGTGCTAAAGTTGATATATTTTCTTGAGGGAAGAAGGAAAAATCGTAAAAAGTAACTGTAGTGATACTAATGTACTTTTAATTCGCTTGTAAGTTAGAACGAAAGATCTATACACTTACTTGTATTACTTATGGTAGTCTTCAACAACTCTGAAAATCACCTCTAACTGGATTCAATATAGGAAACACGTTATGGTAAATAACACACCCTGAACTCGTGAAAACATTCGTGGAAGGCTGAGCAATTCTTTTAAACGCGATTGCTTGAAGATTGGAAAATGGGGTGGAAAATAAGCCTATGCGAGATCCCGGGCCAAGATGAATAACTTGAAATATTGGGCGGGTCGGATGGGAATAGATGGAAAAGGTGTTTTAAAAGAGCGTGAAACGTATGTAGATTAAGCGAAGAGGGAAGAATGAGATTGCAGGTTGTGCGTGCGTCGTTCAAGGAGAAGGAAGTCGAGGGGGACCGTGGCTGGAGTGAGTGGAAGTGAAAAAATAGGGAAATAATGAGGAAGTTTAAGAAGGTAATAAAAGGATTTCTTACGAGGATGAAGTGAAGGTGAATAAAGGGGGTATAGAAATTTCATAGTTGCTGAAGTTATTGCACAACATGAAGGTTATATTTAAAATAACTGATATTTGAATTGTTTATCTGTTTACGTAACAAAAAATTCTCCGATATTTTCTTTAAAATTTCATGATATTTTGATCGTAAAAATATTTTCCTTGCAAATATCCAATAAGTACAGCAACACTTCACTTTTACTTCAATGAAGACTATCATGTATCTGTACAACGCCGAACTTATTGCACATTTCTCTGTAATACACAGTACATTTCGCAGCATCATGCCTTTGAAACTTCCCACCGACGTCAGTGGCAATTCCGATAAGATTGCCATACATTTGATCCATACTTTCGCAAAATATCTGAAAGAAACATAATCTACCAGTAGCAAGAAAACGCGAAGAGCCACGAAAATGAAACAATAAAAGGCAAGAAATATACACACACGCGTGCACGCGGCGAGGAAACGAGAGAAATATGGCAATGGCGGCAACGTTATGGACTGATGGAAAAACAGTCTTACGTGCAGACGCCGTTTGTGAGCGGCTGAGATCGAGTGCATATATATATATACACACGCGCTCGTAACCACATACCGAATATTAACTCGAGATTTTTCGCAATCGAGCGCCTCGGAAAAACCGTAGGAAGTATTGGAAAGCGATACGGCCTGACGTCCGCATAACAAGTGTAGTATAGCTTCGTCTTCTTTCAGCGCGAAAAATCCATCCGTGCCCGAATGTTAATAGCCAATATTTTCTTACTTCGTTTCAGGAAAAAGATGGATCTAATTTTCATGGTTATCTTCTTGGTATAGGCAAGCATCTGATGTAAAAGTTACTTGTCGCCTGGTGCGGCATTAACTTTTGATATTCCTTTGGATTCTCTCACGCTCTGGTGATTCTGCAATCGATTTCTAGTATTTTATCAGCAGCGCGTTCAATCATCTTCGCTTTTATGTCGCGCTTATATGTTTGCTCCTCAATCATGGCCAGAAGCGAAGCGGCGAACTTACCTTCGAGAAAATTCTCAACGTCGACGTGGAAGTTCAAAGTCTTTCAATCAGTAGAAACGGTTCAGTTTAGGTCAGGCCAATCAAAGGATCTATAGAGCGGCGATAAAAACAAGAAGACAGCAAAGGAGCTTTGAGTAAATAGATGCAGTTCTTTGTTGGGAGCATTTGAAATTACTTGGATAAAATAGGACTTGCGTTTCTAAAGGAAAATGTTGTTTGTGTAACAGAATATTTTGTAACTGTAAACTCTAGCAAATCAGTGTGAACTTTCTTCGCTTGCTATAAAAATGGTTTATATATTTCAAGAATGTTTCAAGAGCATTAAAATAGCTGAAACATCTTAAAATAAATCCCCGATTTTATGTTTTTACGTGAGACAATCTAAACCTAAAACTTCGCTAACTACGAATCGAGAATTGTGTGTAACTTAATCCAATCCCCTTCCACGACGAAACGCTACAATAAATCTATTCCCCTTTCTCCAGAAACCATAAAAAGCATCGTAATTACATTAAACACTGAACCCAAATCACTCTTTACCTCTCCCCCTAACCACCCTCTGCAACGACAAAAACTCTTCCCTCAGCTATAAGCCCTCTTTCTCCTTATGCTCCAATTCATTCTCCCCTCACCCCCAATTCATCAGCAAAATCACAATACCTCGTCTTGCTTCCTCCTACTTTCTCCTAAAGTACTCGCCCTCTCCTGAATCCCCGCATTCTTTCCTCCCACCATTGACGCCGTAAACCTACCCTTATATATGCTTCTCAGGATGAGGGGAGGGATGGTGAAAAATACGAAAGCGTATATAAACCTCGTTCTCGTCCAAAGCTGCTTTTCTCGACGCTGCGCGATGTGTCACCTTCGATGCGATCGCTAATGCGCGCGTGGCGCCGTCCGATATGGGTTTAGTGCGGGTCTGTCCGGCTACAGAGGGAGAGTGAAACTACTATATACCCGGGTGCGAATAAAGGAAATCCTGGTTGCACTTGGCGAGAGAGTGCGCACGGACTTTATCGCGTGCATGAGCTGAGAGTGCACGAGGTGATGATTTCGAGGCTGGTCGAGTGAATGCGTGTTGAGGCGAGGATAGTATAGATGGGTTATGGGGTTGGGTAACTTTGCAAGTTTTCAAAGTATTTTTGTTATAATATATTATCAATATAATGCTTTATTGGTAAGCATGGTGATCATTTAAAAATGAATACCAAATTTTGCATTCTATTCTGATTGACAGCTAATTATTGTCTTTTTGTTTGTTTTAGGTAAGTACCAATTATTGACCCACGCTTTGTTCTGATTTTTGCCGAAACAAATGAGTAAGTACTGTATCTCATTAATAACTCTGAAGTACTTTTCAGTGTGTATATATATACGTATATGGAAGCTTATGCACTAAATTATTTTTTAATTCATTGAATTCTTGATAATATATGACTTTCTTGTGAGGCGACGCCTTGCGTAAATATTTAGCTGCAATAGGATAGTACTAAAAGTCACGACAAGGAGAATACAATATTCAGGAGTACTCGAACGCCTCCATTGTAAAGTTAAGAAACGTTTATTGACTGTGTAAAGTGTTTACTGGGCTAACAGAAATCTATATATTTAAGGGGCAGGGCGCCTGCTAATATTTGTGCGGCAAACAGCAGAGAAAATTCTTAATCGAATCAATGGAAATAAGCCAGGTCTTTTTATGTAAGGTACTGTAAATTCATTGTGGACATATGATAGTGTGTGAGGCTATGAATATTATCGAATAATATTGAATGCGGGACTTAACAGTCCTTTCACCGTAATCGGGTTTACATCAGATTAAAAAAGTGATTTGTAGTAGTGCATATATGCACTACCCCCTGATAGAAAATTAACCATAAGTTGACCAGAATATGACTGATTTTCTGGTCATTGGCCAACTTATGGTTAAAATTCTAGCCAGAAACCTTGGGTACTCGGCGACGGTTTCTGGTCAGAATCTGGTCAACTTGTGGTTAATAAAATAATCTAGTTGACTTTTTATTATAATAATGTTGTAATCAATTATTATAAATAAATAAATAAATTATGAGGGAAAGGAATTAAATAATTTTTTTTAATAAAGTATAGATTTATTTGAATTATGTTTTCCATTTATTTACATTAGTAAGCACATCAGTTAATGCTGTATTTAACTGTTCCTCTTCAGTAACTAATGCTTTTTCTGATCTCATTTTTACAATTGTAGCTGAAAAAATAAAATAAGTTAAGTTCTGTATAAATAACTATAACATTAAAAAATTAACTATTACCATTGTTACGAATGGAAGCTCATAGTAAGCAAATAAGTGTGACCGTGAACCCGTAAACTTGGGATAATGAGTAACGCAC